>CAICTM010001000.1:0-40131 GCA_903772945.1 Seminavis robusta | reverse complement strand
GGATGACAGGTTTGCTCTCACGGCGTCCACGGGGTGTCTCTGCCATCATTGCCAACACGGTGGTTCCATCACACATGTTCTTGATGGCCCGCTGAGCCTTTGTGGTCATTAAGTCACGGGTTATTCTGATGGTACAACAGGGAGCTCTGGCGAGAGTAAGTGTGTTTGTTTTGTATGGTTTCGTTTGTACTTCTAGCAGTGACGGTGGAGGACTCCTCTGGGTGATGTGGTAGGTTGACTCCGTCCAGTGGGTTGCCGTCGTGGCCAAGTCTACACATGTTCTTGATGGCCCGCTGAGCCTTCGTCAAAGTTGGGTTAGCCTTGATACAGATGGGAGCCTCGGCAGTGATGGACCTGCTTGCCTCCCTTGTGGTTTCATTGTACACTAGCGGACGTAGGACTCCTCTGGTGTGTAGTGGATGACAGGTTTCTTGTGCGGCGTCCACGGGTGTCTCTGCTGTGTTGCTGACAGGAAGTTCCATCACATATGTCTTGATGGCCCGCTGCGCCTTGGTCAAAGCCGGGTTATTCTTGATGACACAAGGGAGCCTCTGGCGAGATGATAGCAGATGCTGCTTTGTCCTCCGCCTTGGTGATGGTTTCGTTTGTACTACTAGCAGTGACAGTGGAGGGCACATCTTGGGTGATGATGGTAGGTTGACTCCCGCCGAGAGGAGTAAATGCCGTCGTGGCCAAGGTGCTATTGCACATGTTCTTGATGGCTGGCGGAGCTTTCTGGTGAGTTCCACAGGAGCTGATGATGACGTGCTAGTAGTCATCTGGAGGGACTCTTGCTGCTCCTGCGTGTCTTTGACGTTTCATCGCCACCGCCGCGTTCCGTTTCTGTGTTCCTGTTCTTGACGCAACCAGTTCCTGTTCCGTGAACTACGACTGATGTAGAGTGCTGCTGTTCTGTTGTCCTTGATTGCATTCTGAAAGACCCGTTCCACAAGATCTCGCTGTGCGGCGTCTGGAACGCGATACCAGCGGCATGTGGCCACGTCTTGCTGGACGAATGCGTACTGGAGTTCTGTCAAGACACGCCGAATGACAGTGGTCTTGTTTTCGGTTTCCGCAGCACGATAAGCGCCCAGTTCTCTCTGGACAAGCTGTTGAAAACGAACATTGCCGGCATGATGGTCCTGCGTATTATTATTGTTATGGTTGCCAACAATAATGACCGTGCGGGGACAGGGACGGTAGTCCATGGGCAACAAAAAAAAAACTATATCATCGTCATTGTTCGCATCTGCTGTAGTAGTAGTAGTCTTGACTGGAGAGTACAACTGCTCATGAGGACGACCGGGCTGTTGATTGTCTGGCTGCTGGATCGGACGGTACTGCTGTTGTGGCGGAGGACCGTAGTATGGCATCATGGCAGGTTGTGGATAGGGAGACCGCGGGAGTTGGGGATGCCAGTAGCCGTTGACCGTCCGGACTGGGTGAAAATGCTGCTGTGGTGACTGCAGGGGGGGTTAATAATAAGGATCAAACTGTGGAAAGTGAGCCATGGTGAGAAACGGATGTTTCTCCTTACAACAACAACAACAAGAGGAGATTGGACTATACCGTACCAGGACCAATCTTTTTGTTTTATGAGGGCGACCTTCTGTGGTTTTTGCAACGATTTGTTGCTTTGAGGACGACGAAAAGTGAGATAAGCTTTGGAGCATCTTGATTGGTGAGTGGCTGGAAGTGTGACCAGAGGAAAGTGGTATATTAATTAGACCGAGGGTTCGGGAAATTACGCTTTAACTAAATTTGTACTACGCTTTCCAAAAAACTAGCACCCGTAAAACCTGAAGGCGGGACCCGTGGTTGGAACCCGACCCTCGACGATCCACGACGACGGAACACAAAAAGGGACGAGGCCAGGGAGAGGAAGGAGACAATGGTGAGTTCGTTTCAATACGACACAAAGCCAAGGTGTATTCTAAGGCTATCTTAGAAGCCATTCTGAATTCTGGATGGATGCTATGATACGATCGAGTGGAAGTGCGGATGTTGCGAGACTGCGGCCGTTGTTGCTTTCGATGTGGTGTGCACGATCCACGTCCCGGAACACTGCGGATGACAAGGGTGAATTGGGTCTATGAAGCGCTCTCTGCTGAAACGAGCAACATTTGTCTACTTCTTATTACTTGCTCGAAACCACCCTAGGCAAGTCCCTGCATGGTTCGTTTTACCAACCGACGACCAGCCAGCTGCCTGGCACTTGGGACCACGAGACGATCGGAACGTATGGAATCGGCTCCGGAGGCATTCTGAGGTGTACACCCATGAACACCGAGACCAACACCCAGACATACGATACATGGGCCCAGGGCCCACACCGGTGCCAACATCTGGGCCAACTTGCTCCAGGACCGCACCGGGACCCCCAAAGAGAGCAGGTCCAGAGTGGGAAGAACGAACGGTGCTCCCCGTGCTGACCGTTTGCATTCGTTTTGCCTGTCACTCGTTGCCGTTTTCGTTGCTTGCAGCAGAAGGCAGGACAACGGCTATCTCAGCTCTTGGATGCCACGCAGCTACCACGAGGCACAATTTATTCTTAGATGAGGCGCATTCCGTCCAGCGCTGGCCATGATCCTCCGAGAAGCAGTTGGTTTTGTGAATAAGTTGTTCAGTATGTTTGTTATAAATGCTTTGGGGGTGTGCCTGCCTGCCCCCTTTCTACAGTATACAGCTATCTATGGCTTGCTCTCTGTGCTGGTCCCTGATTTCCTTGTTTGTGCCTTCTTGAATCAAATCTGGTCCCAATAAATTTGTATCTACCCACTTCCTCTGATCAAACCCTTGTTCGTTGCTTACACAAAGTCAACCCCGTCGGTACGCCGAAGTGCCACATCCGCATCCTCTTTCGTGGTGCTTGGTTGTGTCGAGGCAACAAATGTTGTCTCTATCTCCGTACTCTCAACATCCTGGAACACCCATTCGTCGAGTGATATACTGCCACCTGCTCTCTTGCTCGGGTTCACTCTGGCTGCTTGTAAAGAATTCTGCTGTGTGTAATCGGTAGTTCCTCCTAGAGTTTGCAATGCTTTTTCTGACGTGGCGGCTTGGTTCATTGACGTTTGCATGAGAGCATCCAATGCATCACCAGCAGTGCCAGATCCCGTACCTACCTGCCTCGAATTCATCATTGCTGCTGCGTGTTGTTGCGTTGGGAAATAGCCATTGTCAATGGTTTGACGTTGCGTGCTGCTATCAAAGCTACTAGATTGAAGCTTTGTTGCAGTGGTTCCTAGGGCCTCCAAAAGTTGCCTATTTTGTGGAGAGTATTGGAAACCAGCTGCAGAAGCGGCTGCTCTCTTTGCTTTTCTTGCTTCCCGAAGTTGTCTCAAGTAGGTCTCCTGTTGCAAGAGAACGTTCATGGCAGGTACAGCATGATCTGCTGCTGACATTGCTTTCATTTCTTCTTCTGGCCCAAACAACAACGTTGGATCAAAGCTTTGCGTAAAGCACTGTTGTCTCAAGGCTTCAATGTCTTCAGGTTTCTGAAACATGATTTCTTCCTCATCATCCTCACTTTCTGAGGAATAATTCAGGTCATCCTCCTGCTCCCTAATATTAATCTCGCAGTGACTCGTATTCATCATGTGATGGTCTGTGTTTTCACCACGACCACTGTCTGTACTGCGAGAGCTGCCATCATTTCCTTCCGTGGAGGATCGTCGAGCGGATCGTCCCGCAACCCTTTCCTCGAGGTTGCGCCTTTTGTTTTGAGTTTTCATGTATCGCCTAATGAGCACGACCCAATAGGACCCGAGGGCCACTACAGCCGCAAACAGCAATGCTTGCAGGAATCGTGTTCCCATGGATGGGGCTGATTTTGTTCGAGTTACAGTCACTTTATTGACTGTTCCTTGCTGTGGTTGCTGCTGCGATGGTGGTTGTTGCTCTTGTTCTTCTGCGCTGGACAAGGTACCAAAGTTGTTGCCATTGTCACTATTGTTGGATTCTTCTTTTTGTTTGTGCTTGTCCTCCCAGCATTTGGGAGTGTCTGGATCGGCCTCACCACTGTCGGTGCCATCAAACAGGTTGCCAATGGTCTTTCCTATCACATCCCAACAAAGGGTCTGTCGGAAGGATTTGGCATGATGGAACATATCCTGCATGGAATTTACTTGTCCAATATCCCATGGCGATATATCCTGATCAAAAGCATATGCATCCTGATCGGTTCAGATAGATGACAACCACCAACCCAGAGTGTGAGCAACACTGATCGAATGGTCCAGCAAGGCATGCGCAAACTAACAAAACTTACTCGAAACATAAAGTCCAACGTGAGTGCATGTCGCATATCCCAATGAGAGATATCCTGATTAAAGTCTTTGGCTCCATCAAACATGGACACAAATCCGTAGGATTCCTGTTCTGGCATGTCTACCGCACCGCCGACATCCCATTCGGCAATCCCACCGGCATTGAACATGTCGGCATTGTGGAACATGTTCTGAAAATGCTGTACCCGGGCGACATTCCAGTGAATTCTGCCATTGAAATGGGACGCAGAGGCAAACATGAAGGCCATGTTGGTGACGCGGGAGGTATCCCAATGACTTAGGTCGTTGGCATGAAAGCGTGTGGCATATCGGAACATGTGACTGGTATCCAACACATTTCCCGTCTTCCAACGAGAGATATCTTTCTGGAACATGCGAGCTCCTTGGAACCTGGAATATACAAGCAGATAAAAGTGATAATGGGTGAGATAAGGGTATTAGGTGCCATACAGTGGATGTTCAGTTAGTTGTATGTTGTACGTACATGTGGGACATGTCGGTGACTCTTCGAACATCCCAGTTTCCAATGTCTTGATCAAAGGCAACGGCTCCGTTGAACATGGACTTCATGGTCGTACAGGAACTGGTATTCCAACCACTAATGTCGACATTAAAGGTATCCGCTCCACGCAGCAACACCCAGTCATTGTTGACATCACCAGTAGGTTCCCAGAAGAGCAGACTGCAATCGGTGACTCGGCTCACGTCCCAGTCCTTCATGCCATTGCAGGCCGTGGCATCACCAGACTGTAAGCAGTGGTGCACCAGAGTTTTGAAATTCGTATCATTGATGTGTGGACCATTCTCTAGATCTGCTTCTGCAGTCGCCACAAAGTGTTGCCGTGGGGTTCCGCCAGTGCTGCCGGGGCTGTTGTCGGCGTCGGGTCTACCAGAGGATACGACTTCGGCAGTCGAAAAGGAAATCAGCAACATCCATACTTGTACTTGCAGGAGTAGTAAGGAGAGCTTCCCCATCCCTGACAGATTTCTCATGGTGGTTCGCTGCTCGGCTGAGGTGCTCTCTCGTTTTGGGTTTCTTTGGAAGGGATCAGCACTTACTTGCTCTGCTGCGGTAACATAACATCACCGTTGCTAAGGTGAGCCCACTATCGGTTTTCCTTCGTCGAACTCTCGGTGCGGATCTTGCAAGTCTGTTGCCCGCGGCTTTATAGGATTCACATGAAAATCGCAGTTACGAAAGGCGTTATTTACTTAAAGTGCGAGGGTGACAAACATGTTTCTCAGAGAGCAAACTCGCCGACTGTGTAATTACTCAAAAATTAAACGGAGCAAGCCTGTTCTAATTACCAAACTGTTTGCCAATTTGGCAGCCTTGTCACTTTTTTCGCTTTAACATTTTCGGAACTGCTCTGTCTTTGAAGGGAAGCTTTGGTACTGTACGAACATGACATGTAGGCACTTACAGCTTTGACTTTCAGTAGCACAGACAGATTATTTACAGTCGTACCAGTGTCTACAGTACCGTGATGTTCTAGCCAGCGGTGACCCTGTGGCTTCCAGATACCGTCGCAACCAGCTCCATTGCCGGGGCACTACAGTCGACTGCAGGGTAGCAACTGCAGCGCTGCCGCTCCTACCGTGCGGTCCAGCTCTTGGCCTGACTCCTCCTCGACCCTACCTAACTGGACTACTCTGGGGCCTACTCTAGCTAGGTCCAGCTCTTGGCCTGACTCCTGGAGTGGTTCCAGGTCTTACGCCAGGACCAGCTTCATGGACACAGAGTTCTGGAACGCTCTCCTGGTCCCACTCCTGGCTGGACCAACTCCACGGCTGTTTTGGTATTCTGCAAAAAGTTAATCGGCCGCTTGCATTGGACAAAAGGAGGGGGTACTGTCTACGTGGCAGATACTCTTGGTTCCAAGAAGAGCAGCGAACTATCAATTGATTGTGATCTTTTCTCTTGCTGTACTAATCCTTGGTATAGTAGGCATTGAATCCCACCACACCCCACCGTGCTGTAGCTACGTACCGCACCCCCTTTGGCACGGTTTATTCTGTCGTGCGGATTGGATGCTAGCTAGTAGGAAGCACTGGTAGCCTAGATGACGGCCTCGGTTTAACGGACCTCAACCCAGACACGGATACCGCTACAGATCGAGAGGGATAATTCTGCGTCCGAGGATGAGAATTGGGGATAAATCTGCACGAGGACGACGAAGACCGGTTCACTAATCCAGCTTCTTTTTACTCGTTGCTGATGATGCAGACTACTCCACAGAAGAGTAGGGTAAAGTACAGGCAACCAGAATCAAATCCATCCACTCAGGCACTGATAGTTTTCACATTGTTCGGCATAATCTTTTGTAGAGATAACCCGTGCCATCCTCCTCCGTCTCTGGTTACGACACGCTCTCTCTAACTCCAACCCACACCATTCGCGCACTAGCAGGACTGAATATCCCGGCGCAAAGATTTAGCGGTGATGGGAGCGCATGCAGCTGGAATGGGATTGATGAATTCGGCTATTTTCATGACTGAAGATGGATCATTGATGCACCGGGCGACCCGAAGAAAGTTCCTCAATAACAAAGAACAGTCACTTAGATGGAACCACATACAAGGAAGGAAAACCCGAGCTTGTGCTTCGCTATTGCGGCTAAATAGGAAACGGTTAGTATGTGCTTTTCGTAGTTAGGGCATTGTTTAGGGTTATGTGCAAGCATCGCAAAAATGCAGGATCATATTCTGGGTTTTCGAGAAAATTTCTTCCAACAGCAGAATGGCACGATGACAATAGACCAGTGGTATATCTTTGTTGTAGTAGTGATACGTGCCAGCATTGACAAAGAGAGTAGCAACGCATGGACAGCCTACCACCAAGCATTCCAATAGCTAATCTGGTGGGTGGCGGCGATTGGTCCAGATCGTTGTGTCTCTGTTAAGGAGAAGGCGGTTGAGTTGTACGGTAGTGGCTGACAGGCCAAAGAGAAAGAATAGAGAGAGAAAGGCGCTGTGTTTGTCAGTTGGTTGGTTAGTGAGAGAGAGGGACAAGTGGATTTGTTGGAGTGGAGGGAGAACTTTCGAAACGTTCAGTCGAGGAGCATTCTTCCTGGTGGCCGAGCAACAGCTATACGATTGATCAACCCGTTGATGGCCCTGGGAAAACGCTGCTCAAGAAGTTTCCTGTGCTATAATCCTTGTAGTGTTGGAGAGAGGCTTAGCATTGGAGATTGATATCCTACTCGACATTTTCTCTGAACGAATCCACAAAGTCAAGGCAAGGTTCTTGGTAGTGTCGAAAGAATCTTCTGATCTAGCTTGGAAACAGCGCTCTGGAGAGGAAAGTGTTCCTGTTAGCAAGGAGGTCATCCAGAAGTCTCCTTTGCCTGATGCTGCTGTGCTTGCTTGGCTGACTGAGTGACTACCAACCAGCAAGCCACCACGAGAATCGAGCTGCCCCTTCCAGCAAGAAGCAGGGCCTTAACGGCTTGCTTATGGCGGACAAATTATCTTCTCCATCGTCTTCCTCTAACAGTGGTAGCAACCATACACCTCCCAAAAACGGTCCGTCTCGCGATGATGATGGATACCTCGTCATTCGGAAACAACCACCCATATTTGCATTTCTGGATGAACCCATTGACGTATTGGTCGGATTGGAAGTCGCCCGACTAACGGGGGATTCACCAGCAGGCAGTGAAGTAGAACTTACTGCCTCGGTTCGGATACAGCAGAGAGGAGATGCTGGTGGAGGGGATCGAAAACACGCGCATGTGGCACATGCTTCCGTGGCGCTCTTGAACCAACCAAATACCGTGACAACCAACAGTAAACCCTGCCGGCTAAGATGCAAGATTCGTATGAGAGAGTCTCTTCGTCGGGATATTCCTGTTTACTGCTTGATATCCATTGGAGCACGAGATCCAAGTCACGGGGTTGCACCAGTAACAACCATTCCTATTCAGCTGGTCAATTACAAGCTACGCATTGCTATAGATTCCAATTGGAGCAACATTTGGTACAAGGATGAAGGTGGTCGGGACAAGTCCATGGAGGCCGTGGCAGAATTATACAGCAAAGAAAATGCACAACATCGCGAGCGAGTTCCACTTCGACTCACTCTATACTATGCATCTACAACCGAAGGAGTGGACCCCGTAAAAGTGACGAATCAGGAGATCTTACGGTCTCTGGGGAGCTCTTCCAAACTATACACGGACAAGTCGGCTGGTAAAGCTACCATTCGGTTCCGTATTGAAGATGTTTCCAAGAATCATCAGGGGCAAGACTTTTTACTGCAAATAGCTCCAGACTACCGGAAAGGCTTTCACGATGTTGCTCCTGGATTCACACCATCAGTATCAGTCCGATCAAAACGCAACAAACGGCAGCGAGGATCCAGCAGCATTACATCAGGGAGAGCTGAGAAGCGAGGCGCAAGTCCAGTGCAGCATGGAGACACGGCGACAAGTGGACGGCCATTTGGTGAACACTCGCAACGTAGCGTCTGGGGCCCTGAGGGTCTCACAACCACAGATCCAACACGATTGCGAGAAGCTATGCAAGGCATTGTTCATTGGACGGAAGAAGTTGTGAATGGGCTCTATCCGCTGCAGTGGCAGATTCTAGGATATGCACAACACCCAGATGGCACCCCTGACTACACTCGACCGCACTACAGCATGAACAACCCCAACGCTTTGATCTCCCGAGTATTGGCCATGTATTCCGAGTCGACAAGGGAGAACCTCTGGATTTTGTCACAGGCTGTGGAGCAAGCGGGGGGTAGTAGCCAAATGCAGCCGCCGGGAAATAGAGATGCATACGGGCGTCGTTCTCCGGATGACTCGTATTCGGTTCCTTCGGCCCATTCGTCGCATCGAGGGCCTCCACAACCTCCGGCAATGCCACCCCCTCACGGCACACCGCCAGTGCTGCTGCCGGCGCAACAAGCCGCAGCCATGGCGCAGGTATCGGTGCAAAGTGGTATGCATCCATCCATTGCTTCAGAAGCCTTTCGACCAAAGCCACGAGAGCATCATCGTCACCACCCTCACCAGCCAGCACAGCCGCATCATCTCATGCCGTTCACCAGCCCACCGCCTCCGGGACGTGCGGGGCCGCATGGTCTCGCTCCTCAACAACACGGCATGCCACAACAGTTTTATCGGCGTCCCATGCCAACACAAACCCGGCGTTTGGAGGAACAGGACTCGAGTTTGCTGCCAGAGCCATACCCTCCACCTCCCATCCGAGCTGGTGTTGCTGCGTCACCTCCCGAATCGAATCGGATGGCGAGGCAGGGTTCGTTTGAGGAATCTGGATCCACTGATCATCAGAGCCGCGAGTCGGAAGTGGAATATGTGCTGGCGAAAGAGTACAAGGCTTTACGGACGGGGGAGCGACTGGGCTTTCCAGCTTACTCGACGAGCCGGGAGATTCTTGGATTCTATCGAGAGTCTCGATCCAAAGTGGGCGTGGGCGAGTTCACTCCAATCTCGCAGCACTCGCAAGACTTTGGGCCACTGGAAATCATGCAGGCATCCGAGATTCTTGGCGAAGCCATTGCCAAGAAGAGCAGCGCTGTGCATGCTCTCAAGGACTGGGGAACCATTGCCAATCTGATTGACCATGCGCTTGTCTATGATTGGACCAAAGACATTGGCTCTTCCGGTGGAACTGGCAATTCCCATTCTGGATCTGAGGGTGAATAGAGAGCGCGACTACTGCCACTATCAAGGCTGAACCTACAATGCAGACACTATCATGCGGGGAAACTCAAACTATTAAAAGGGTATCATATGAAGCTGGGACCACTTGTTTGTCGCCTCGAAGAAAGAGGGAGACGTGTAGCCAAGCAACGGAACATATGGAGTTCCAGGCTGCAACAATTCCATAACAATAGGCAGACAACTACTTATACCAACATTTATAGATTAAACACATAAACCAACCAAACACATTTTCAACTAACGACGGCTGCTACCGTACAGTGACTGCCTTCACTGTAATGCATCAAATCTCTCATTGTTGGTTGTCTTGGACCCGCTATTTGCTTGCTTGCTTACCGTATGATTGCACGATTCGATTGGCACCGTTCTCGCCAACACGAATGAGCAGTCCCGGTTCAGCCTTTGCAATGCTTCGCGCTTCTCCTCTCGATCATCACACAATTCCAAGACGAACTCCAAGGCGACAACACCAGAGCAATCCGCGGGAGTTGAGCACACAAACCTATACTAGTAAAGCAAAGACCTCCATTGCCTCTCTGTTCGAAAGATCTGCACTCTGAAAGGAGAAGAGATCGCTAGCAAGTGAGCACGACCATGCCTGCCTTGAAGGAACAACAGGCAGCATTACATCGACAGGAGGTTCTCTCGCAAAAATCTCAGTGGCTGGGTGGCGTGGACTTTCGAAGCGTTCATTTGGAGGAGGAGAGCCATCCAAGCAGCTCCAATACACAACAACACCAGCAGCAACAACAACAACAACCCAAGGGGATCTACGCTGTCTACAAACAAGCAACGCTGGCGTTCCGAGATGGCTTGGTGAAGTTGTTGCCAAAAAAGTTTCGCTTGTCGTCGGTGGATGACTACAAGAAAGCATCTGATTGGGTTCTTGAGGTAAGTAGCACAGAGGAACAGGGAACTGGGAAGAAGAAGGAAAGGATGAAGTCAACAAGCCGCTCAACTCACACATTGCTTTTTCTTCCATCTCTCAGAAAACTGCAGCTGTGGCCGACTACTACGAGGCGAGTGCCACACGCGGCAATAACAGCAGGAACCGAAAATCAGCTCCCAAAGTGATTCTCATCGATGAAGCCATCTTCCGCCATTTGGACGTCACAATTCGTCACAGACAGCAACAAATGACGAAACATGGCGACAATGACAAGGGCCATCAATACATTTTGTATGTACTCTCCTACTGCCGAGAAGTCCTGGAATACAGTCATCGAATCGCCCACCTTGTCCTTCAAAGCTCCCAAAAGAGCACCAGTCGGGCTCTTTGTCACAAGACTGTCCCATCTTCTACTTCCGAGGATGCCTGGGAAATCGGATCCAAAGAGGAAGAAGACAAGGAGCCTTTTTCTTTCATGCCGCCGCCACCCAATCCGCCGCCACCTTGCCCAATGGACTCTGCAGGCAATTCGGAAGATTTGATTCAAGCCGATGATCGCTTCCAATGCATTGCGTTTCTCGAAACAATGGACCGTCTCATGGGGATTGTCCGGGAGCGCTTTGACCGCGTCAAAGCCATTTGCATTCTGGATGGCATAGAGGACGCCAATGACAAAAAGCTTTTGCATACGTTGATGGAAGCTTCCATTGCCAGCAACACTGCTACAGAATGTATTCAGTCCACATGGGCTGAGCTCACCCTGGAACAACCGCACATTCGAAACTTTTACGACGTGCTGGCCATTGTCTTTATTTGCCCCTTGCTGTCGGCTGCGTCCATGCAAGAAAAACACGACATTCTCTCTCACGACAGCCCTCGCTATCCTCATGCGCTGACGCATTTTGTGGGCGATGTCATTGAGGCTTGCTTTACTTGTGATGGCTTGGATACGACGCGAGCACTGCGATCCTTTGCCGAGAGAGTGTCAATGCCAGACGGAGGATGGGAGAAAGATTTCTTTCTCGAAGAGGCCGCAGCATTGGCTCGAGACATTTCGGATCTCATCATGGAGCCGTCTTCTCACAAGATTCGCTCCACGTTTCTTCGTGGCTACAAGTACATCGGGCGTCAACACTGCATTTTGAATACCCAAAAAGTCCTCCAGGCTTCTTTGGCTTTTCTCAAGCACAAGGGCGATGATGGGCCAAAGGCGCTTGCCAAAGCAGGATGTCATACCTTTGAGCGCTCGTGGCACGAAGATCAACGGCCCGCCCGAGGCACACAGTGCCTGGATCGTCTCTTGGTCAGCGAGATACTGCCAGAGTTGGTGGCGGCGTGTCAGGTGGAAGACCGCTACAGGCTCCCCGTTCAAAACAACTCGGGAGTCTACAGACTGATCCCGCTCCTTCATTCCTTGGATCGTCTCTTGAAAGGTCGTCTTGGGAGCGCTGTTCCAATCCACGTTGCCTTTGGATTTCATGCCATGCTGACTTCGATTCTCGCGATGCAAGGAAACATGCATTTGGAACGACTAGGTTCCAAAGGCGAGTCGGCTAGCCTCAACCTTTTTGACCAACTGAAGGGCGCCTCTCGAACCATGGAACATTGTGCTCTTCTGGCATTGTTTGAAAACATTCTCAAGCCCCGCTGGAAACCCATTTCGCCAACCTCAAGGCGAAACGCATACTGGAATCCGATCGTGGCAGGTTCCTTTTGTGTGTACAGTGTCTACATGGGGATGGTATCTGGAAACATGTTTCTAAGGATCGACGATGTAAGGACTGTCCTGCACTGCTACAACGCCTTGCGAACCTGTGGTCTAGTCGAACCCATTGCCTTTCTGGATTGGATAGACGGAATCTTCGCGGAAACGCCTTCTGTCTGGTTTGCTGGCAAGAACACGGCTCGTGGCGACTTTGCCAAAAACTTCCTGATCGGAACCGGGCTCTCTGTTCGCGACGTGAGTGTGCTTGTGGCCATGGTGAAATCAGAAAACGGCATTCGAATAGACAAGTATCGCTTTGTCGACGACCGGAGGAAGGACCTCACATTCACACGTTCCATGGGGATGGATCTCTCGACGACCCATTACAGTCAAGGATGTCGGGTTCTTTTTCGGAAGGACTACGCAGGGTTTGACTACAACGAGGATGGAAGCGACCCGGCATCCAGGGAAGGGCGGTTCAGTCCGAGCGGTGCGGCTATTGGCGACACCACAGAATGCGAAACGGTCATCGCAAAGGCTTGCCATGCCTTTCGATGTGATATAGACGCCTTTGGCGGGGGGTTCGTTGATTTGACAGGAGCTGGGTGGGTGTTCAAAGACTTCCTCAAGGCTTTGAGCAGCAGTTTAGAATGGGAAGACGGTAGCG
The DNA here is from genome assembly GCA_903772945.1 of Seminavis robusta. NCBI lineage: Eukaryota > Bacillariophyta > Bacillariophyceae > Naviculales > Naviculaceae > Seminavis > Seminavis robusta. Next base: position 26,888 of record CAICTM010001000.1, on the reverse strand, counting down.
ACGTTTCGAATTGGCTCCATGTCTTCGGTGAGCTTGATTTTCGTCCTTCTGACAGACTCGATCAGTCACGACAGGTAGCGTCCAAGATGACGGATTACTTTGCAAAGGCCGAAAGAAATGCATTTGCTTTGTCGCATGGGATCTAGTTCGAAACGAAATCAAGTGTGTTGTACACGAAATCGGAAGAGCTGGGGGCTGGAAGGTGGCTGTACCTGTTTATTCACTGCGGCAGAAACACAGTTCCCCTCCCTGCGCAACCGTACCGGTACGACTATATTCTGAGCGTGTCAGCACGAACAGCGAGATCTCCATCAACTCTTTCGCTTATGGCCTCAATACATGAATCCGCTATATCGAATGCAGATGTATTACACACGAAGAATTAGCATTTACGAACTAGCGGTCGGCCTTTTTGACTCCTCTTAGCGTTCTTCGTCACCACGACACAGGCATGGGATGACCGATGCGAGTTTCAAAGCACAGAGCAGTACCGGTGCCTGGCACCGGTAGCTCTCAGCACAGGAACCCCAACAGTATTCAACTCCCAAACACCTAGCTAGAATGCTCCAGCCTCGGCAAGCTCCAAGTCTCCAGCTGCCATGACATCGTAGACACACTGGTCCTTCAGGTCTCCCCAATGTTCACAGGCCTTCTCAGCAGCAGCCTCAGCAATGGATTCACCAAGTCGGCGACCAACCTTCCCATGACTTGGCATGGTGCACTGCACTGGGTGCTGGGGAAACCTTTCCATCTGGAAGAGCTTGGGCTCTGTCTCCAGAACTTGCCACTCATTGCCAAAGGCATCAGCATCAGACATGACTGTTCCATTCCGAGAAAGCCACTGGCCAGTTCCAAATTCTCCCAAAAGACCCATGCTGCCTCCGTACTCCTCAAAGCTGGCACCCACCGTCTTGACGCTGACGAGATCCTTGAACGACTGGATCACAATTTGCTTTCCCTCTCCAAGTTCAACGATGAAAACACTCTGCTTGGAGCTGACCATTTGATGAGTGATAGTGTATTTGTCAAGCTTATCCAGATCAGCATTTGAGATGCCATTCAACATGTATCCACCATAGGCACCAACCTCCAGGATATCTTCTCCAAGTTGGATGGCTGCTGACTCAATGTAAGAATACTGGTATCGGGCCTTGGTTCGAATATGGATCTCCAGTCCAGTGCCTTGTGCAAACTTTGGGTTACTTAGGAAGACCAAGTCACAAACTCCATGGAAATCATACCACTTGTTTGCCCAGGTCTTGAAGTGGGGGTCCCCAGTGCCAGCTCCTTCACAAGGTGTAAGAATCACAGCCCATTGAGTAAGTATGTTGAAGCCACTGAAACTTGGAAACTCTAGCGTCCAGGAGCCTTGTGAAGACTCGCTATTGAAGACAGACAGGCTCCCTTGTGGCTGATAGGTGCCATATGACACGCAGCCAACAACACTGTCAACTGTAGTGGTGCTGGAATCATCAAAAATTGCGTTCAGGCTACAAAGCTCAACATTTGCAAGGTCGACTGTCATACCACCAAAGGAGAGGTCAATGTGCACAGCAGATGAATTTCCACGCACGATATCTACTTCGATGTCAACATCGCAGATGACAAAGTCGTCATCAACCTGGATGGTGTGGCTCGCACCATCAACCATTGCTTGGTTCATGACTTCAGATTCATATCGATTTGCGGATGCAAGTGCCAGGACTCCAAGGAGGGAAAGCCCAGACAAGTAGTTATTGCAGGAGAACATGGCTGTGGCACAATCAAGGCTGGTTCTTCAGGAGGAGATCGTACGGTTTTGGAAAAGTGAGATGAAGAAGGATTGAATCATTCCTGCTTCCTGGTTGCAGCCTAATACATGTAACTTTCTGGCCAAGCGGGAACAGCTAAATCAAATAATTCGAGAAGAGCATCTATGTCTCTGAGAAGACACCAGCTCGTTTGGTTCTTGCCTTCTTGTTGACCGGATGGGCAATGTGCACGATGGCACGATGGTGGTTCGGCAGCGTCTCCATTTCTGGTACAGAAACCCACCCATTTTGGTGAACATGATTTAAAAGGATCTCGTAGTAGACGAAACAGGCGACAGCACCTCTGTTTCGAGTACTTTGCCGATGGCTGCAATAGCTGTTGCAATGGTGAATAGTGAATGGAATCGAATCAACTTGGTCTGCACCCCCTTCATCCTTCAAGTAGGTGTGGTGGAGCAGTCAGCCTAAAAAGTGTGTGCAGCTGTGTAGTTTTCGATTCGATTCGTCCTCATTGCCGGTTGGAAAGCTATATGCTACCCCAGCCAGTATTATTCGGCACTTCACACGCCTCGGCCAAGATCACTCAGCGCCCTTCAGCCTTCAAGTACCAGTACATGTAGTCTAAGTGTGTGGATGATTTTCGATTTTCGCCTTGGAAAGTGTTTGCGGCTGTGCAGCTTTTGGTAGCTCTTTTGGTGCAGCTTTGGATTCATTCGTTTTCTAGCTAGTAAAGACAATGGCATGCTTGCCCCCCAAGCCAAGCTTCTCTTACAACGGCTTGCTTCTGCTACTGCCTCCAAAACTCAGTTTTCCTACTCTCAAATGATGTTTTCCCTGCAGACCCGTATCTCAATTGCCCTTGTGAAAGCTACTCATCTCTGTCTCCATGGATCTCGCAAAGCCAAACCATTTGGCCCCCGTAATGGTCCTCACTTTCTTGCCCCTGATCCCACCGAACCTAGCTAGTCCAGAATTTCGACTGTTCTTTGCTTAAGCCTGGCCCCGGCTGGCTTCCGTAGATAATTTCCCTACTCTAACCCCCCCCTAATGGTAAAGACAATCAAGTAAAAAAAACTAACGGTACTGTACTGTCCAAATGTACTTGATTCGGACCTTGTATTACAAACAGCTCTACTAGCTAATAAGAAACTTTTACCTCAACCACCTTTTTAGAAGTTCCAAGAGCAGAGACCAAGGCACATCCCACTGGTACCAGTACTGGTACTACGACCACAACCATTCCTCTCTAGATCTACAACCAAACCGCCTTTGAAGCTTGCTTTTGTTGATAAATCGGTAGTGGTAATAATATGACCATTGTTTGTAGATCCCTTACTTGTATTTTAGGAGCGTCGTTGCGTTGAGTACTAGCTAGAACCTGTTCAAGAAGTGAGCAGCCAATGCCTCATGTAGCCCTGGTACATTTTCTGCGAACTCACGCATTGGGTTCCATGGGATGTGGTAGGTCTGGTGCAACAGATTTTATTAGCAGGAGGAGTACATGTATTTGGTACTAATACGGTTCAGTCTCCGTCTCCGGAGCATCATGGCGGTTGTTTGTGTGGTCTCAGTTATTATGATAGTGCAGACTTCGCGCCATTTCAAAAGTGACATAGATACTGGTAGCGGTAGAACGCGCGACCGCCTCGGAGCCACAAAAAACTGGACACGCCAACATCCAAGAAATCGGCCGTTTGCTGTTGGCTGGTGGTCTCTGAATTTGCTGGCTGCCTCTTGCGTGGTAGGAATTGGCCATCGGCATCAACGCACTGCACACCAGTTTGCTCCAGGATAACCATTACACACAACCAAAGGAATGCACCCTGATAAGCTCTAACGGGCATAACCCAAAGCGGCAGAGAGTCTTCACATTTGGTCTTGAACTCTTCGCATTAGTGAAGCCTCCAACCAACTGTGGTGTTGTCGATACTAGTATTATCTTTACTAGCTAATATCCGTAAAGCAGCAAGATCCGGTCCTACCAAATTTTCGAAAAATGACCATGGCGAAGGGACCCCTTTCCTTCTCTTCCAACAGCTCACCATGGCTGTATCGTGTAACTGTATGGGTTGTTGTGTCCTTGGGATGCCTTGTATCAACAGTGATGGCTCGTCGAGCTAACAACAAAGATACATTGAGCAGCGGTAACACTGTACAAGTGGTGCTGGCCTCAGCCACGGCTCTGTTGGTTGGATATTTGATGACCTATCCCACCAAAGAAGAAACCAAGACTGAGTACCCTGCCGTCAACAAGGACAAGACACTCATTTGGAGGGAAGACAGGGGTATCAGCAAGTTGGTACCTTTGCATCCTCGTGGTGCCGATGACCCTACTATCCTCAAAAAGTACACCATGGCGGAGGTGGCCAAGCGTGATTCTCCTGCTGAAGCATGGATTGTCATCGATGAACGGGTCTATGACATTACCAACTTTGTTGCCAAGCATCCTGGAGGCGAAAAGGTACTCTACAACATGGCTGGCAAAGACTGTACCGATGCCTTTGCCAATTACCACTCGGCTGCAATCTACAAAAAGTGGCTACCTCCCTACCTCATTGGACAAGTTACCGATGTGCCAGTCTATCCACATGTTCAAGATTTTAGAGATATCCGCCAAGAACTCATGAGGAGGGGACTCTTCGAAACAAACCCTGTCTATTACTACAAGTTGTATGCTTGGTTTGCCACCCTCTTTGTCTCTTCCCTTTATCTCACGCTCCAATGCCAGTCCACTGCGGCTCACATGCTGGGAGCGACACTTATGGGAATGTTCTGGCAACAGTTGGCTGGATGGGGACACGACATTGGACATTCCTCTATCTCACACAACTTTCAATACGATAACTTGGTGGGATCGACGATTGGATCTGCTGTTTTGGGTATCTCCGTGGGATGGTGGAAGCGAAGTCACAACACTCATCACGTCGTCTGTAACTCCATTGAAAACGACCCTGATATCCAGCACATGCCCTTCATGGCTGTCACGCCTGAAATCATGAAGGAACCCTTCTGGAGCTCTTACCATGACAAGGTCATCTTTGTCGATGCAGCTGCCCGATTCTTTATTCGCCATCAGCATTGGTTCTTCCTCGCCATCATGGCGGCTGGCAGATTCAATCTCTATGCTCAGTCCTGGATCTTGCTATTGACCACCATCAACCGGAAGGATGCCATTGTCATGTACTACCGAGTGCATGAGATGATCAGTCTAACCTTCTTTGCTTTGTGGGTTATCGCAGTCGTGTGCTCGCTGCCCACATGGCTCGAAGCTGCTGGTTGGATCATCATTAGTCATGGCGTGTCCGGTCTCTTGCACCTCCAGATCACCCTCTCTCACTTTAGTATGGATACCTACCATGGCAATGCCTACAATGATGCATCTGACGAATGGTACACTATGCAAATCAAAACCACACTGAACGTTGATTGCTACGACTGGATGGATTGGTTTCACGTCGGACTGCAATACCAGATCGAACATCATCTCTACCCCACACTGCCACGACACAATCTTCCTATTGCCAAACAAATGGTCGAACAGGTTTGTAAGAAGCATGGAATACAGTACAACGAAACAACCTTTTTCCAGGGTGTCATCAAGACAATTCTGTGCTTGAGGGAAACTGCAATGGAAGCCCGCAAGGGAAAGTTCGATTATCGAACCAGTACCAGTCACATTAGGGATCTGCTCAATGCCAATGGGTAAGGTAAAACCAAGCAAACAAGTTTTGTTTTGTTTCTGTTTCACCGCCCTTGTTGCTTGGCGATCGGCATCCATACAGTAGCTATCGGTACCAGGTAGCGGTACTCCAGCTAGCTAGTGGCTACTATACGCGAGCTGGAAGACACCTTTTTAGAATTCATGTAAATGCGGTAAACCAATTTTTCAAGTATCTGGCGATACCGTACACGTTCCCCTTACATCCATTCGCTGGCATATTGTTGAATATTGTTTTACCTCAACCACCGGAAGATCCGAAAGCGAAGACCACGGTACAGTAAATACATCGCACACAAAGAGCAGGACACGGAGCGTACTAGTAGATTACCGGACCATGGCAAGCCAACTATCATCCGAGCAGGAGGATGCTACCTCTGAAGGCGTCAGCAGCGGTAGTACCGGTACGCATGATGCAGATGAAGAGAATGAAGAAGAGGGAGGTTTACTAGTAGATCCAAGAGCCAGCAAACGCCTCAAAGTGGAAGATCCCGAAATGATCCCCTCGAGCAGTTTTGGGCCATCTACTGATCCCAATGGAAAACGGAAGCAGCTGCAACTGCTTCTGGCTGCTCTCCAACATCAACAGTCTGATGACGTTTGTCTCAAGACCTTATCAGATTTGTTCGAAGTACTGAGAGACGAGAATCCAGGAGATGGAATCACTTTGGCACTGTACCATGCCTGTGGACACAAGGATATTCTCAGTATTGCCAGTCAAAACAGCAACTGCAATGGCAATCAAGATTGGAAAGAACAGCAACAACTGGCAGTGGTGGTGGAAGCGTTCTTTGTTTTGACCATTCTCATGTGTCCCTCCAGAGCCAAACGAGTGGGATTTCAAGACCATCATCACCATTTGCTACTGGTCAGTCTCAAGTGTTTGAACACCGCACAGATTGCCATGGCGGCCATACAGCGACAACAACATTCCTCACCACCACCACCACCACCACCACCACCACCACAACCGCAACAACCGAAAATTGCCTATTGGGCGTTGGCTGTCATTTATGGAATCATGGAGATCTACTCACTGCCAGAATTGTTTCAACACCAAAACAACAATGACGACGACGACAGCAGCAGCAAGAGCATCATGGAGACTACCGTCCAAACCATACGGGCTCATCCCGATCATTCCAAGATACTAAGACTTGGTTGCCAAATTCTTAAAAAGGCAGCTTCCTTGGCAGTCACCACCACCACAAATCAGAAACCTACACCTACCAATGACAGCCAGAAATCAAAACCTCCCCTCGGCTGGTCAATGGACAGCATCATGAAAAATCCCTTTCGAGCAAGCACGACCACCACCACGACGAAGACGATAGCAGCCAAGACCTCGTCGTTCTTTGCCATCTTCAAACGAGAACCAGAGGACTCAGAGTCGTCCAACACAACCCACGACGACGACAAAATCAGTACGACTCGATCGAGATTCTTGCAAGTGGGGGCCATTAGCGCATTGGCGGCCGTCATGGAACGATACGACAATCATGACAAGGATCATTTCACGGGGGCCATGGCGTGGGATGCCCTACAAGCCATTCTCGCTCTGCCACAGGAATAAACAGAGCAAGTACTCGGACGTAGTTCGTTGCTCACCAGGCTGGTTAGCAGACAATGGTGGATAGGGAACGGTTTTACCGTAGCTACTATACAGTGCTATTGTTTCATTAATTATACATGTAGTAGCCACATTGTGGATAGGTCACCGCTCTTCCGAGCACCCCACAACACAAAGACTTTGTGTTGAACGATGACAACGAACATCCATCCCTACACATGGCATATCCGCCAAAGGGTCTGCGCTACCGTATTCTGCGCTGGTAGCTCCAAGACTCGTGTCCTCAGTTCTGGCTTCGCTGGGTCTTCACAGGCTCCTCGCTCCCCAGTCATTCCAAGGCTGCTGCCACCATCACTAGTTGGAATACTCGGCGTGCGTTTCGTTTACTTTGGCTTACGCACGAGTTTTTGCACAATGGCTCATCGGTGTGCTTCAAGATCGATTTCGTATCATACGCGAGCATCGTTCGCTCTACGAGCGCCACCTTCAGATGATCGATCTTGTCGTCTCATGAAAGTAACCAAATATTGAACATGAATGCATACTTTTACGATCCGGGGGTCCAACGTGGCCTACAATGGAGACAGCTGAACTTGGCCACTGTCGTCAAGCTACTGGTAGCCTCCTCCTCCCTTTGCTGTCATCCCTGTCATCTGGGTATGTCGATCAACTCCCGTGCACATTTTGGCCATGGAAATTGTAAGCCAGCAGAGTATCGTAATCGTACACGGAGGAGGTGTATGTCTGTACCCCACACCGTACCGGTAGCCCTTCGAAAAGTCTTGCATTCATTGCTTTCGGTGAAAGAAAAAACGTGCCAGAGGTGAGCGTCCCCTTCATACATCGTACCGGTATGGTGGCGATGATACGGTATGGCCTTCTCCACGAGTACAGTTAGCCAAGCAAATCGCATTCGTTGCTTGCGTTTCAGATCCTCTTGACGTGACCTTCTTCACACAATTTGATGGCTGTAGCATTGCTTTACGACCTCGCGAGCTAGCTAGCTAGTAGACACCAGCAGGGTCAGCTAATCGTGCTACTGCTTCCTCTACCACTCACATGCAAAGAACAATGGTGCCAAAGAGAAAGATCCCCATCGTTTCGAGAAGCAGAAGTGATGGATGTATACCAGGAACCGCAGAGAGTTTGGAGCCCAAAGGACGGCATGCTTCGCACAGACTGAGTCACTCAGAGTAATCCCCAAGTGCCGGTACCGGTGTCATCCTTATCATAAGGGTACTAGTAGGTACTTGGTACCATGGTAACTGTATGCGTGCATGAACATGTAGAAGCTAGCTAGCTGCGGGTATCTAACCGGCAAGGGTTCTGGAGCTTGGCTAAAAAAATCGAAACCCCAAAATCGACAAGTGGCAATGTGGCAATTCCTGAAGAGCACGATTCGACTCACTTGACTACTGCATTCGACTTACTCGACTAAATGTTTGACTCATTCGACTAGGCTTTGACTAACACGACTTACCCCAGAGTGTCAAAACCAACAGCGTCATCAGTTTCCAAAGCCTTCCATTCGAAACCGAAACAGCACACAAATCCAAATCTCACCAAACCTGAACCACAAAGCAAGCAGAAAGAAGAAACAAAGCAAGCACCATGGGAGAAGCAGAAGACTTGGACAACACGGCAAAGGCGAGGAAGCGTCGCATGCAGCGACGCGCCAAACAACCTGTAGATGACGCTGCCGAGCCTAGTAAGCCAAAGAAGCCGCGCATGGACGAAGGTGCGTCCTCTTCCGACGAAGAGGTGTCTCCTCCCGGCACGTTGTCCAAGGATGAACTGGCCAAGATCCCGGGTGTCAAGCAGCAAGCTAGGTATGTTCCTGCCGTGAAAATGACCAAGGCCGAGTTGACGCTCTGGCGTAAGGAAGCTCGTCGTGTTCGCAACCGCGAGAGTGCCGCAGCCTCTCGCCAAAAGACGCAATCGCGAATCAACGTGCTCGAAGCGGAAGTTGGAGAATTGACCACCAAGTACCAAGCTGCCTTGAAGCGCATTGTCGAGTTGGAAGCGCAAGCTGCCGCTCGCGACGCTCAAGGAGAAAGTGCTTGGAAGCCCCCCAAGATGATGATGATGAATACACGTCCGCAGCATGTGACTGCCTCTCCGGTAGTGGAACCCCACACCGTGTCGCCCCCCTTGAGCCCCCGAGAATCCTTTTCTCTTGATGAAGAACCCGTCGCTCAGTCCTTTTCGGCAAGCCGCAGCGCTCCTTATCCACACCAAGCCACCACCACTTTTAAGATCTCTCGACCCAATGCCTGTGTCAGAATCCCTAATCGGGCTGTTGTTGCCATTTAGGCACAACTGTTATGCCCACTTTTAATACCTTCCAGCAGTGAAGATCACTCCGGTGGCTGTGGATAATACAAGCTCTGCGACTCCCCCGACTTTGGACTTGTCGTCGACGGCTCCTCCTCATTGGACGGCTCCTCAAGACACGGCAGCATTCCTGCTACCGGATGCAGCTTTGGCGACCGCCGCGGAAGCGGCTGCGAATGACTACCCTTTGGCGTTGGATGATAACGAGTTGGGAGACTTTTTAAACTTTGCCATGAGCGTTGAAGGAGAAAGTGGGGTTCACCCGGACCGTCACACGGATGCTCTCTGTATCTTTGAAGAGCTGTCTCCTCCTTCCGTCCTCATGGCTCCTCCCTGAGCCCCCCCGCTCTCTGTGTACTCCCTTCTCTTGTGCTGCCATTATGAACATGAAACAAGTTCAAGCCTCTGATGGTATTGCGCCCGCATCCACTCCTCTTTTGACCCCGTCACGGTGGTCTGTAACGTCATTCGAATTAGCCAAATGGTTCCTCGATCGCACTCTCATCATAATTCCGCCTAGTAGTAACAACCTAGTTTGCTCGATTAATGAAATGATTCTCTTTTTGAGCTCTCATGCTTTCTTAGTTGTGACTTCGTTGGGTGTGCTTCTAATGGAGGATTTTGGCTCTGGTGCTCTATACGATGGCCGGAAGGTGCGGCGGAGACGTTTGTTGTTGACCCGGAGGAAACCGCAAAGAGATTGACGTGGGTGGGAACATTATGCCTAACTGAATGCAATCACCACTACAGCAGTACCTACTCTATAAGGCAGCCATTCTTCTGAGCCCATTCCACAATTTCCACGGACCCTATTCTGGCAGCTTCTGGGCATAGTTGCTGCACATCGCTCTACACCCATTCTCTTGAGACCACTGGAGAATTTCTTCCAAATGGCTGCCCACCGACAGCAGCTGATCCACACGTCCCTTTATTCCATGGGCATCAATCTCGTGGGCCCATTTAGAAGTTCCAGACAGTATCCGAGCGTCTGGTCATCCACCCTCATGGGGAAATTCCAAGTTTCCAAATGATCACAGATATGATAGTACTACCGGTATAGAAGCTACAGTGGATGTCGGGGCATTACGGGTGCGCCCATGCTCACGTGTCCACTTCAGATTTCAAAGGCCATTGTTGGCAGCATGGGCATTGTTTGCTCGATTCCATTTGAGAGTTTCCAAATGTTGGATGTTTCAACCCGCAGGCAGTGGTATGTATCTAGTCGAATAGAGTTTCCAGATGACAATTGCAGCAGCCATACATGTACCAGTAGTTCGCTTGCGTGCCTCCACGTAGAACCAACAATGACTGACTAGCTAGCTGGACAACATTGTTTTACACGTGCAGTATCGTTTACAGTTTAGTGTATAGTATGTGACTTAAGCGGTCTCTTCTACAAGATCATCAACGTATGGCTGGCTGTTTGGAGTTCAAGGCTGCGCTTCCTGAGCCTGTCCTGATGCTTGAGCTGTCCTGCTGCCAAGCGCCCTCAGCTTGGGTAGGACCGATTGCACCAATTCTTCCACCGGATTGATTTTCAAACGTAGTGAATCTGTATACATCCAGTCGAGAGCCTTGGCAGGGGACAGCAACTTGCAGTACAGCTTGCCCCCAGCAGCCGGAATCGGATGGTCTGTGGGCGTCGCCATTGTGTGAGAACGAACAACTCTGCAGTTGGGGTCTTGTGGATCGTTTTCGTAGTTCATGTAGCTCCAAATCCAGGAAGGGCCACTGCTGTGGTTGATATCATCACCAGGCACAAGCTGTACACCACGCTGTTGGTAACGTCGCTTGACACGCGTGGGTGCGTTTTCCATAGCCCAAGCGAGGGTCTTTTCGTTCAGATCTTTGGCAAAGTTGTGGCACGGGTCGAACTTGACACGGTCATCACCAGTTGCAGCTTGCAAGACAGCTTGGGGGGAGTTGAACTTGCAGCGTAGCTCGTGGACTGTATTGGAAAAGAAACCTGCGTCAAAGCACGCATCCGTCTTCTCGTGAACTGGGTCGGCGTAGGTTTCCATTTCCAATGATCCATAATCTTTGCTCGAGTGCACCTTGGGATGAAAGAATGGGACCTTGGCAAAAGGGTTCAGATACCAACTTGCACGAAACTCGTTGGAGACTGTCACCTTGGGTAGGGCATGTTCCGAAAGCAACTCCTTTTGCATCTTGTTCACAAATGGTGAGCCTTTCGTAGGATCTGACCCAACATGAGTGCTCCCTTCCAGCTGCAGTGCTGTGAGCAATGGCTTGAGGTATTCAGTTGTCTCGTCAATTCGCCCCAGCAATTTATTCTTTGAGATGGGATCGCCCGTTTGATGCACATCGATGAAGTCAGCAATCGTTTCCGCGACTTCTCGTACAGCATCCCTGTGATCGATCTCCTGCGGCAAGTCTCGGAATCGCTTCATGATTGGGGTCTCCCCTCCTACAAAGCCAAAATGGTTCATTCCCTCAACCAGCACAACGGAATGATGGAGTTTCCTGGTATCATCATCATTGCTGGCTTCCTTGTCTTCGGGGGCATCAGCAATGACATGTCGGTGGTAGTCTTCAGCGATACGTGAGGTGCGAACCATGCCATCCAAGTCACCGGTAAGGGTCAGACTTGGGACCTTTCGAATCGGAGCGTTTTCTTGGGTATCACGTGCCAAGAAGCTTCCAAGCTGGATCACACCAGCCACCTGGTCCTGTCGTAACCCTTTGTCGCCATCCATCACCCACGGTAGGACAACTCCTCCAAGCGAATGGCCACCCAAGAACACCTTGTCACCTGAATACCCCTGATCCTTGAGTTGCTGAAAGGCCTCCTTGACGGCTTCAGGTGCTACTAGAGGGTTGGCCACATTCAGTGGAAACTTGGTAACTGCAACCCATATTTCCTGATTCGATGCCTGTTGAACTGCTTCTGCAACTCCTCGGTATTGCTCTGGTTTCAGTTGGCAACCAGGAAGGAGAATGATTGCAATTGGCTCGTTTTCCTTCTTGTTGAAAATCGAGTGCTTTGCCTTCGATTGTGATGGTGGTGACAGAATCAAGTTCTGACTCTGGTGGGATCCTAATATGCTGTCCAACAAAGGATTCGACATTGTCTGTAAGTGAGACGTAACAGCAAGGGGAGTTGACGAGTGCACTTGCGTGAAACCTTGGCTGCTGGATGCCAGGAACAATGGCAAGATCAAAAGCGATAATCGAAGCATGTTTTTTTGGTGTTTCTTTAGATGGGCGAAGATATTTGTGAGCGCTCTGAAAAGACATGAGGATGGCAAGCTGGTGATTGGGCTTCTTGGGCAAATTCCTATTCCCACTGGTTTCTTGTGCGGTGACAGATCTACTGCATGTACGTACTCTAGTATTCTAAAGCTAGATTGGCTGGGGTATGTTTTCAGAGCTTGCTTCAAACTTTAGTGTCCTTCTCGCTACACTTTGCGCGACCTTCTAAGAACTTACTGCGAATGCCTGAGCAGCTGCAATATTGGGCGCGTTCGACAATGGTACACGTACCGCACCGTGCCGTACCGGTACGGTAGATTCGTAGGCACAGTACAGTATAACAGTACCACCGTAGGTTTTCTGTGTCTTTTTCACAAATACACTCTTTCCGCGACCAAAAATCTCCAGTGTTCTTCCTTCATGCAATGCTTCGCGGTTGCTCGAGCAGCAGCAAGATCCCACTGGGTCAAGGTGTCAAGGTTATTGATGTGTTCAGTTTCTCTTCATCTATCACAGACCCAGGCCCAAGCACCATCATACACTCCTTCATGGTTCTGTAACGAAAGAAGAACCTTGCTCACAGTTGTCCTCCAGTGAGGGACGGGGCTTGATTGAATCGAATCGAATGATATCATTCTGGACTCATTAAAAGTCACAAATCGTCGTCAGGCAGCAATTCTCATCGTCACCCCATCCATCTTTAGTACAATGTTTTTGTATCGCACTGCAGCAATTCTTGCTCTCTTTGTGGCAGCCTCAGGCATCACCAGTGCTTTCCAAACTCCCTACCGGTACACGGAAAGAGCCACATCAAGAAGAACACGTTCTAGTTTTACTTGGCTGCACAGTGCGCCAGCCCTCGACGACAATGATGATGGTGCGACGATCATCAATGACAAGATTCATCCCAGGTTGCCGCCCAGCTACGGCTGGACCAAGCCCAGCGAGCCAAAGCAATCCTTGTCTCGATCGGATATTCAACAGAGTCATACGGCCAAGCCGTGGATTTTGAATCTGGTTCAGGCGGCACATTGGTCCCTGGGCATTCCGCTTCTTGTCAACTCCTACGTGTTTTGTTCTCAGTTTGAACTGTGGTCTTCCGCCGTTGCCAACCATGATCCCACTCGAATGCTACTGCTCATTCTCTATCCCATGGTGACCTTTATGAGCGCACTCTTTCCTATCGTCTCTCATTCCTACGATGACTGGCAACTGGCGCCCTTTCGAGACCAGCACGCTAGCAATAACGACACCACCAGCCAGCCGTTGGAATATCCCGCCCAAGACTATGGCAACGATCGGCTGCACCGATTTGGCTACAATATGCTGTTTTTATTCTTATCCTTTAGTTCCTTGATGGAGTACCATGCTCTTTGCGGCAACAACAACATGCTCTTGGTTTCCATCCCCATGTGTTTATACGGAATCTTGGGCGATCAGAACCATTTGGTGTCTCAACACATTCCACGACGAGGAGCCCACCAGGAGCCCATTGTTCCCGTTCCTGTTTGCACCACTGCCTTGTTCGCCTACTCGCAAACCTTGTGGTTGGTGGCATTGGTGGGATTGATGGTGTCGTCGAATGTTGCGGCCGGCAGCAGTAGCCTATGGCTGGCTATGGGCATCGCCGTGGTGGGCCAAACCATAGGTGGAGTTTACGAAGGCGTCGTGGCGGAATCAACGTTTTCTCAATGGGATCATTTGATTTCAATTGCCATTATGTTTACGGGCTTTTCGGCAGAAGCCTATTTCTTTTGGGACTATGGGAACCATTTCCTTGCAGCTACCATGTAACACTCTTATTTGCTCGGCACGTGATCTTGTGTGGTACCAATACACGTAATAGCTAGCTACTACGAGCATGCAAGAACTTACCTGTGTCGTCAGAAAGTAGCTGCACAAGTAAGTCAATGATGTAAGCCAGTCTGTTCATTTCAAAAGCTGCCTCCCGACGAATGAGCGATCGAGTTGACATTGGGCATCAGGATCGATCAGGGATCAGGGCATCCAGCATCCAGCATCCAGGTGGGTTGCTTGAGCAAGTTGAGTGGCAGTCATCCCAGTCAGCTCCTTGTCTCTCGCCACCAGTACTACTAGTAGCTAGCTCGCTAGGAGACATCCTGCACAGCTACAAGTATTCTTCAATATTCTACAATATTCTGGGTGCTGCTTTTCCACTTTGCCACGAAAATAAATGGGGATACTGCATGGTACCGGTACCGAAAAAGACCGTGGCGGAGACTGTACCAAATTTCTCTAAAAAGGCAGAATTGCTAATAGCTAGCTAGCTACTCGAGTAATTACATGTACTCATGAGGGTACAAAAACTCTTCTAAAAAACGAGGGGCCTCATGTACCGGTATTGTCCAATAAGACTTGGGAGAGCCAGCTAGCTACATGTAGCCGGTTCGGGAGGATATTTTGCCTTCTAATTCTCAACAGTACGGTACAGCTGTACCACTGGAAACCGCACAGTCGCAATAAAATCTTTCACTGGTGCAGTCATTTTTTGATGGAACGAAGGCTTCAAGCAGGTCTTCGCGAGGACCACCGCCCAAGCTGAGGAGGGGAGAAATAGACAACTCACCATATATCTTACATTGTTACCGGGAGCAAAGCATCGAGTTCGTTACACCCTGTCACACACCCACCTTGAACAAAACGTAAGTTTTCCATCCCTCCTCCCTCTTGGCTTCGACCTCTAGTGCTAGTCTAGCTATCGCACAAGCACGATGTGGCGACAGAAACAGGTACCAATGGATATCACTGGCTGCGCCCTAAGAAGTGCATTCTTACTGTTGTTCATGGGGTTGGTGGTAATGGCATCATCGGGCCCATCTGGCACTGCTGCTCAACCGTTGGCAACTGGCACTGCTACCCGCCTGTTGGCGACTCTCCCGAGCTGTACTCATTCCACCTACGAAGTGACACAGTTGCCTCCAGAAGAAAAAAGTGAACTTGCTCCCTGTGTTATTGCCAATATCAAACCTGAACCTTCCGAGAACACTACAGTAATCCCTCTGGTACATGTAACACCTATATCCTGTGGTGTTGGCCGTGATGGAGCACTCACTAGTGTCAAACTCCTTAATGCTGGTCACGGTGTCCCGATTGGCTTTGCCAAAGACCATTTTGTCAAGTTCCACCTTGTCAGTGTGATTGCTGGAGATGCGCGCGCCGATGGATACCATGAGCAGCATGAATACATTTTACGAGGACTGGTCGAGGAGCTTCAAGCGCCATACATTGTAGGTTCTTGCTCTTTTGTGGCTTCTGTTGAAAAACCAGTGGCGGGGGATTTGGAAGCCATTTACATGGCACAAGTGGGGCCTCCCTCTTTCTACCTTCCTTCCAACAGCAATCCTTTTGTCTTTGGAATCCACATCAACTCCGATACATACCCCTTGGCCAATGTGCAGGCATTGGACTTTTGGGCGGCAAAAAAGAATCCCGCCAGAGATATCCCTATTCGTGTGATGTATCGAGAACAATCAGAGTTCTTTCGGAGCACCTGTCAATCGGCCATTCGAGCGCTACAAAAAAGCGGATTTACCAACATTGAAACCATGAAATTTGATCCCTTGGAAGATGACAACGGAGATGGTATCGTGAATGAGCTCGACGCCATCACCCTGGGTGAAATTGCGGATAAAGCGTGTCCTCCGGATCACCCACCTAACTTTCATCCTGCCTTGTTTGTGTGCACCCGCACCGAGCAAGACGTAATGTTTGAACGATGGCGACAGAATCGATGCCGCCCTACTAGCATCTGGCTAACAGCTGCAACATGGACCTGGGCAGCTCGGAATCCTGAATTGCTCCCTTACCTCCATGGAGGTGGACAATGGCATCCTGCCTTGGACTATGGTGATGAAAACTTTGCCAGTGGCAAGGAACTACTCCAACATACTTACCAAGAGTATGGATACAATGGCACGTACGATCAGGTAGTGAGCTACGTAGTCCCCTATCTCTACGCAAAGCACCTACAAAATGCCTACAAAGTTACCACTCATCCAAATCCATTGGAAGATTTTGCCACGGCTGAGGGTCGTGAACGACTGAGACGGGACATGATGGTGCTGACGGCAGACACAATCTTTGGCAAGGTTGCCTTTGACCAGAACCAACGCAATGTGGGAAGAGGTGCCGCTGGGACGCAGTGGTTGCCCTTTGAAAAGGGTGAATTTTCTGGTGGAAGGCGAAAGAAAGAACCAGCATTCAACAATCAAAGCGATGCTGTTCTTGCCAATGCTCTGGTATCTCCTCTACTTCAGGCAGAAGCTTCGATTGTGTTGCCATCCCCAAGTGCCGAGGAATGTGTACAGGGCAGCTTTCTCAACCACACGGCACTCAAAACCCAAAGTTCTATCTTGCTGAGTGCTTGTGAGCTGTGCCCTTTTGACACGTACATCACAAGAGACAACAACGTAGCCGGGTTTTGTTCGCCATGTCCAGTAGGCAGCACAACCAAAGGACGAAAGGGACAAACCGAGTGTATCCCCAATGAAGAATTCAATTACATTTCGCAGGGACTGCTCGTTGTGGGGTATACACTTTTTGGTACTATTACCTTTGTATGCCTCGTCATGGCCATTTGGTTGTGGAGCCACCAGACAAGCGTTTTGGTGCGCATCAGTCAACCCCAACTCCTTGTTTTGGTCATTTTTGGTTGCTGGATCTCAAGTCTCTCGATTGTCTTCCTGGGAGTCCAAGCTGAGGTGGCATCTGATATGGTGAATGCAGCTTGTATGGCCACACCTTGGCTATATGGGGTTGGCTTTGCTGTTGCCTATGGTCCTTTGCTTGCCAAGCTACTCCGGATCATGTTGGTTTCAAGAGCTGGACGCAAGAAACAAATGGGCAAGTCAGCTAGATCGCAAAGAGCGGTGGGCCTAAAAGAAGTTTCTGGCCTAGTGGGCATAATCCTGATTATCCAGCTGGCAATTCTGACTGCTTGGCAGCTTGATTCTCCCATCCAATGGACACGAGAAGTCATTGAAGAGGTAGATGGCTTTGCTACAGAAAGTGTTGGGCGCTGTGAATCCGATCATCAAAATGCTTACTTTGGTGCTTTAGTGGGCTTTCAGCTGCTCTGTCTTCTTGGTGCACTTGTCCTGTCCTATCAAACGAGGCACATTCACAGTGACTTTGCTGAGAGCGGTTGCATTTCTCTTGCCGTGGCATTCACATTCGAAGTTGTTTTGTTGACTGCACCCACCTTTGTCCTTGCACGAGAAAACAACAATGTCAGCTACATTGTGCGGGTTGGGGCTGTCTTTGTACAGAACTTTGTCGTTCTGCTGCTTCTGTTTGTGCCAAAAATGATCCGAGTGCGAGAAAGCATGAAAAGTCCATCTACCAGAGGTCCCAACTTCTCTTCGGAGAGTACATATTTGCCTCTAGCTTCTATTACTGGTTCTAAATGGGACGAGGCTACAGATATTCTAAACCGCATGCTGGATGAAAACAGTAATGACTTGCCACAGGAACAACGCGAGGACTTGCAAAAGGTGAAGCATGTTCTTTTGAGTGGTGACAGGGAAAAGAAACAAAACAAACTGATGCATTTGCCTGGAGGTCTGGCTCGGTTTTCCTTGACAACTGCTCGTTTTTCTGTCAAGAAGCAGTCAAATATGTTTCTCTTGCAAGAATATGGAGGGATTGATGTAACAAGGCGATCTGTGTCTAGTGAGATTGAGGCAATGGAAGAACCTGCTGGGGGATCCTCTAGTGGTGTCTACCTTCTTCCGGAATTTGAGGCTCTTGCATCCCAAGCTATCAAAACCAGAGTGTCAATCATGCTTTCTTGGCATGCACTCAAGAGATGGGATTTCAACGTTTTTGATCTATGTCATCTCACAGATGGGAACCCGTTGTTGTTTGTTGGCTGGGCTGTTTTGGGTTCTCCTCATTCTCAGTATGCCATGGCTAGAGCATGTGGCGAAGATGTTGACCTTGATTCC
Source organism: Seminavis robusta (assembly GCA_903772945.1). Taxonomy (NCBI): domain Eukaryota; phylum Bacillariophyta; class Bacillariophyceae; order Naviculales; family Naviculaceae; genus Seminavis; species Seminavis robusta. The sequence goes on along the minus strand of CAICTM010001000.1, from coordinate 8,336 downwards.
TTTGAGGGGTACAACTTTAGTGACTCAGATCTCAAGATTCCCCTGCATACTCTATGTGACTACCTTCGGGTGATTCAAGATGACTACATCAGTGCGAACCCGTACCACAATGAAACTCATGCTGCCGATGTTGTCCAATCTCTTCATGCTTTGCTGCAAATGTCTGGAGAAGAACTGCATGCAAGCAAACTTGAGATCTTCTCAATACTTCTTGCTGCTGTTGTCCATGACGTACAACATCCTGGATCGAGCAACGCCTTTCAGGCCAATGCAAGGACGGATTTGGCTCTGATCTACAATGACAACTCAATCCTGGAGAATAAGCATGTTTCGCATGCTTTTGTGAAGATGTTTGACACTAAGACAAATCTCAACATCCTTCGCAAGGTTGATCGTTCCAAGGTTGCCAAGATTCGAAACAAGGTGATCAAGGCAGTGTTGCACACGGACATGTCTCTGCATTTTAAGACTGTCAGCGAGATCAAGGGAGATATGATGGAAGAAGATTATCTCAGTGATGAAGAAACTCGTTGGGATGTGCTCATGTACATACTCCACATGGCAGACATTTCAGGCCAGGCAAAGCCCCGGCCTCTTTCGATCCTTTGGACCGATCGGGTCATGGATGAATTCTTTGTGCAAGGGGACAAGGAAAAGCAATTGGGGCTTCCAATATCACCCAACTGTAACCGCCACACCACCCTCAAGGCAGATTCGCAAATTGGGTTTGTCAAGTTTGTCATCTTACCCGCCTACGAAGTGTTGGGTGGAATCATACCACAAGTCAAAGAAAGGGTTGTCCCTATAGTTGCAGACAATTTGGAGTACTGGGTGCACCAAAGGAAGTTAGAGTCACCTGACATCGAAGAAAGTACTGTTTAGTGTTTCACTGTCGCCAGCAGTGAACCACCAACCCAACCCAAGCGAGACAAAGGATGGCGTTCATTCTCCGGTTCCCGATGAGCCTTGCGATGGCTGGGACAGTCTGACGTTGGACAGTCTTGGAGCTGCCAAGAGCGGCGACAGCACTTTTGTGTTTGTGAAATGCACAATAGGTCTTTTATAAAAATAATGCTAGAAGAGATATCTCCGTCAAAAAGCCAACGACGACAACGAAGCCAAGGCATTGGCAGCTCCCTGACTAGCTACATCAGTAGTTTCGGATTAAATCCTTTGGGTTGGTTGAGACGGCATGATTATGATTGCTTTTGTTATTCTGCTTCAGCAGTGACAACCACTTGAGTCTACTGGATTCTAGCTATAGAACGGTACAAAATTGCTTGAGTTGAGTCAGCTAGCTCTAGGTTTAGTGGATAGGAATACAGGTTTGTTTGTTGGAGTTTGGAACTAACTCGTCTGCGTGTACGGTACGATCCGTTCTATCCACTTGGCAAGACATTCGCGAGTACGATATTCGTATGGTTCGCCAGAGGTGCCGGTACCGTACAGTAGAACTGCGTGACTGTCGCGACTGCCGATTGCGGCAAAACGGCAGTTGTCGGCTTTACTCGAAGGTTGCTTCTAGCAAGAAAGGTATTCCGGAAAAACTCGCAACACAAAGAGCAATTTCGGGAACTGTTCGCCCCACCATGGAGCAGAGCAGACCTAGCCAAGCAATAATGACACGTTTGGCATTGTCGTCCTCGTCGTCGATGTTTTACGCACAAGATAACTCCCTGCATTCGATCATTGTTTGCGTTTTTGTTTGGCCCGATCGGCGGCAAATTTTTTCCAATCAAAGAACTCTTCACCTGGTCGTCGGATTCTTCCAGGAGGTGCAGTTTGGGACCGTAATATTCTCTTGCTTCTACCGCCCTTGCTGCTAGTACCTGCTTGATCTTTACTCTTGGATCTTGCAGGGGCCGCCGAGCTACGCCGAGACCGCTTGCTGCTGCTGTCTCGCATGGAACCATCATTCTCCGAGGATTCGTCGTCGTCTTCCGCAGGATTTACGCTTTGCTTGGATTGGTCCATAGTATCCCCATGCGATGAAATACTACTAGTGTCCAGGAGATTGTTGTTGTCGCCGCTGGCGGCAATGAGTGGCTTGTTTGGTATTTTTCCAGTTTTGGCAAATTCTCTCCAATCAAAGAACAAGTTTGCTTCTCCCGGTCGAGAGGGCATGGTTCGGACTCGTTTGACGCCTCCTCCTCCTCCTCTTGGTTTGCGGGGTGGCTTCCGCGGTGCTCCATCCTTTTTCTTTTCCGGCTTGACTTCTTGGTCAGCTTTTTTCTCTTCTTCTTCTTCTGGCGGCTGTTCCTCTTCCTCTTCGTCGCCTGAAGGTTCGTCTGCATTTGACTCGGAAAAATCTGGTAGCGCCGGCATTTGAGTTTCTTCCTCTTCGTCGTCGTCACTATCATCGTCGTTGTCGTCTTGATCCAGTTTGGGCAAGGCATCTTCGCCAGCATGTTCTCGTACCATTTCCTCTAAACTTTGCTCCTCCTCCTCCTCCTCTTCTTCCTCTTGGTTCACTTTGTCATTGGTTCCGTCGTCTATTTTTGGTTTGTTGTCATTGTCGTCTTCTCCAAACGACGCTTCATCATCATCATCATCACTATTGGGCAATAAATCGTCATCGCCTTCGGTCGATTCCAATTGTGTGGCAATGGCTTGAAAACTCATATGGAGCGACGCTAGGAAATCGTCCGTGTCGTCCTTTTCCGCCGTCAAATCCTTCACTTCGACTTCCACGTCGTGAATGGAACCCGACAAAAGGTCTTCTTTCAAAGGATCGAGTGCCTTGCGTTTGGTGAAAATGGAAAAGGGGAGCATTTTTTCTTCGTGTTGAATCCGTTCTTCTTCCAACGCATCCAAATCCACTACTCGCAGTGGTTTTTCTTCCTTTTCCTCCTCTTTTTGTTCTACTTCAGGTGGTTGTTTTTCTATTTCTTCTTCTACTTCTTGTTCTTGCTGTTGTTCCTCACTAGATTCATCATCATTGTCACTGACTACTGGCGCAGGTTGTCGTTGTTTTTGTTTCTTGGGAGGAGGTTTCTTCTTCTTTTTGCTCGATCGCCGCCTTTCTGGTTCATCATCATCGTCGTCAGAATCGGAATTTGATTCCACAGCAGACGACTCGTCATCCGACGACTCTGGTTCACTCTGAACTGTGGATTCATCGTCATCGTCATCATTGTCACTCTGAACCGTAGACTCTTCATCGTCATCACTGCTGTCGCCTTGATCCTTCGCAGACTCGTCATCGTCGCTGTCGCTGTTGGACGCTTCACTCTCCGACTCGTCTGGTTCTTCCTCGGAACTACTGCTTGCTTCTTCCTCCTCGGAACTGCTAGAGTCGTTCTTGCGTCCTCGTCGTCCTCGACTTGCTCGTGGCATGATCAGGTAATAGGTCAAGTCAAGAGTCAAGAGCAATTCTGAAAGTGTTGGCTAGCTGCCAACGTCCAAACAGTGGTGGATCGAGTAAGTATCGAGTGGTGGTTTGGCAATGGCCCAGCCGAGGGGAAGCATGCAGTCGTATGATGAGGTCATTGGAACCGCATTTTTCTGAGTGAGTGCACCCCAAGATACCTCTAAATCTTTATGTTCCAGAACTACTGTACAGTACTATGATAGTACACGTACTTGCCACATCAGCAAAACCCTCGAGCTTATTTTTATTATTAATAGAAGTCATTTCACTAGAGTTCTCATTCGAAGCATTAACATTATTTGCGCTCTCAATTTCAATTGATTTACATGGTCGAGTCATTGCCGCTGGCCAAGGGATCGATCACAACATCACAACTTACTTCTAAAGAGTAGGGAAATTATCCAGGGAAGCCAGCCGGGATCGATCGGACGCGAGTTACCTTCAGGAAGCTTGCTCTAGAGAGTAGAGCATGTACCTACACAGGCTACCTTATTCAAGCTCAACTAGATTGAATTTACCAGATCCCTATCAAGGTCACAGGAAGCCCTCTTTGTCTTCTCCATGGCCAAGAAGATAAGAAGGTGGTAGAGTCTCCTGCTGCTTGCTTGCTAGAGGAAAGAATAAAGCAATTGGAGCCTTTTAAAAAGCAAGTTACAGTAGTTCAAAGTGCGCCCCAAGATGCCTATGAATCCGATTGTGCCAGTGTCCTTTGGTACCGTACCGAGCCGCACCTCCACAGCTACCGGCACTCAATGCAACTACATGGAATGCAAGGACCGCGCCAAGCAAAGCAAAGCAAGCAAGCAGCACAAGCGCCTTGCTTCTCGCGCAGCACTCTAAAGTCCAGATGCCCCCAGCACCTTACGAGTAGTGGAACTTACTTGACAACAAGTAAGTGGCCAAACTTTCCAAGATCGCCCAACGGGTGTACTCTGGAGTACCGTATAGTAAGGTGGTTCTTTCATGCACAGCAACATCCATATCTACAACCGTGGCTGGTGCGATGCCCCCAGGACATCATAAAGGGTCTCCTAGTAAAGCAGGATGCATACTACTGTGTGCGTGACGACCTCGTTTCAAAAAAAATTGGCGGAGCTCATCAGAAAAGAAGCCGAGCACGAGCAGTCAGCCACCCTACCAGCTACCGAAGCTGCGTGAACTACATGATGCATGCATACATACCAGTAGCTAGATCGCTCGCGCATCAGCCATTGAGTCGATTCGAACAGACCCTCCATTATTACTGGTATGAACGAATGAAGGTTCGTACAACATAAAAAGAACCAACAAACATCCGTCCTGAGCACATACATAAATACAACCACATCCGATGCCCCCAGGACGTCGCTAGAGGTCTAATCTCCTGCAGCCGCGTGCAGGATACCCTGTGGCTGAAGAAAACAAGTCGAGCCTCCATCCCGATCGGGAGTGGACAAAGCAGTACACATAGTATACCAGTACAGCGTAGCAAGCGACAAAGACACATCCGTGATCCAACCGCAACAACAGTCATCTTTGCTTTAGAAGGGTAGGTAGGGTAGTTTTAGGGCCAAAGCCAATGTATAGTTGTAGGATTTTTACGTTTGCCAAAAATTACGTTTACCTCATCTACCTGTAATACAAAGTCCTGCACTTTCAGTTTCGCGAATGTGGCACAGGGCTGCAACAATCGAGCGAGCCACAGCATTGGAAGTTTATGGCTTCGAATTCCAAGCTGATCAGGTCTCACAACTTTCAATCAGAGCAGATTGAAAACCAACCTGGAAGGAAGAAAGCCCAAGACTATCAGCACTCGTCAATATAGTAACCATGAAGCTCAACATCTCCTTTGCTGCCCTCGCAGCCTTTTTCACTGTTCCCAATATGGCCTTTGCACAGGATAACAGTTGCAATGGGGTGAGTCATGCAACTGAAATGCCATTGTATGCCCATCAAGCAAAACCAACACTGGTCTCACCATTTCTTCTTCATCTTCTTGGCAACAACCAGAATAAAGTTCCCAATGTGCTTAAACTGCAAATCCTTGGAGACCCTGTGGAAGACACAGATGGAGGCATCCCAGTGCTTGTTGGAGAGATGGAACCTGTTTGCCTGGGCCGTGATCTCTCTCTAATTCCAAAGGTTCAGCTCCGTGGTTTGAAGCAAAACCCAAGCTCCCCAGTTAACTTTGCTGTGATCACAGCTGAAAAGACCACTGAAACGTTTGCTGTAAATGGAGAAGAAGCAACTGTTGAGTTTACGACATGGTATGGTGATCAAAATGGTGACAATTCGAGGACAGTTATGACTTCAATGACATCTGATGGTAGCTTCCTAATGTCCATCACTGATGGTGAAGTCTCCTATTCAATTGAAAGTGTGGGCACTGCAGGCTCTGATGGGTACACTTCTTTGAAGTTTACTGCCACCAATGTGGAGGATCTTCCTGATGTTTTACCAGAAATTGACTTTGAACCACCATTCACCCCCTCGCCAAGCTCATCACCAAGTGATTCTCCAAGTGACTCGCCAAGCACCTCACCCAGCACTAGTCCCAGCTCCACTCCCTCTACTTCACCCTCAAGCAGTCCAAGTGCCTCCCCTAGTGCTTCACCCAGTTCGTCTCCCAGCTCCTCCCCAAGCTCGGCCCCAAGCGCCAGCCCTAGTGTTTCTCCCATTGACAGTCCCACTGCCTCCCCTACATCTTGCCGAGATCCAAAAAACAACTGTGGTAATGGTAATGGCAATGGCAATGGTGGCAATCCTGATGGATTCAGAGGTCGTGATCTTTCAATGGTAGTCAAAGAAGCCCAAGGCAACTTGCGGGGCCCACGTGATCTACAGACAGGTTATTACATTTAGTAAGTGGGGGGCCGAAGCACAATGATGTCCACATGTCAGCAGTCTCACTAATCCACCGTTGCTTTTTTCTGGCAGTATTGGCCATGTTATTACCAGTCAATTGTGGTCAGCATTGGGAGAAAACCCCAGTAGAGTGAGCCAAAAAATCAACAATAGCATCTCCCTTACAAATCAAGCCTTCATTAACAGTGGGCTCAATGTTCGTGTGTACAGTGTTGGCTGGTGGGTTGACCAATCCGGCTTCCTTGATCTTTCAAGTCGCAATGCTGGTGACTATGTGTATTATCTCCAAACTGACGGAGACCGCTACTTTGAGTGGGTGTACGGATTACAGGCATCAAAGGGAGCTGATCTGTTTGCTGTCATGGGAAACTATGTGCACTCAGCCTATCCAAGCAGCTTTCAAGGGTACAAATACTTTCAGCATTACACCAGCACATCGAAAACTGGCTATTTTGAAGTCAGCTATTCATGGGCGGATAATTCTGCTTATTACTACTATACATGGGCAGTTGGAAGATTATTGGGAGCAGGATCTGATGAATTTGTTGATTCCACTTGTGCAGGTGGCAACAACTGTGCGGCGTACAGCACTCAAGGGGGTATTCGTAGAAGGTCTATCACTGCAACATATGAAAACTGCCCGTCCTGGTGCACGGATGTGTCACTGTGCTACGCATCCCTGCAGTTCACAAATTTTCCAAACACAATCTACCAGAATACGCCATTCATGTTTCAGTATGCCCCAACCTTGGCTGCAAAATACTAAGCTGAGTAACTCAGTCCATGCCATGGTTGATTGAATTGCTCTGGGGTGAGATCCCCCACATTCGAGGAGAAAGATAACTTGAAGCTTTTCTGTTATCATTTGGCCATGCTTGGCTTTGTTCACACTCGCACGACTTCAAACTCGTACCACAAATAACCTTTTAGGATTACATGTAATGCATAAACTAAATAGAGACGTTAAGGAGCGAGGGGGGCGAGGCTAGCTAGGCAAAGCAGTGGCTGCGGTGGTGGGTGGCTGTTGTGGTGGGCATACGGGGAGAGCAATGAGGACGCGAGCAGGGCAAAACAAGGGGGGCAGGGAAGGGGGTGCATGGAGGAAAACCAGGAAGGACAAGGGAGCAAAATTAGCGGAAGAGTGGTAAACGAAGCGAGGGCGCTCTTCCTGGTTTAGGTCCTTCGACATTTTCATCAAAAAGCTTGGGAGTCTTGTGTGATACGGATCAGATTTTAACATGCATTTTTGTTGAAAATGTGGAAGGACCTCAAGAGTGCAAGTGCACCATCGGCATCCCAGAGAGAACGACGGTAGCTCATTGTGCCAGCAGGGACACGAGAGCCACACATGCAGAGGTGGCGGGCCCGAAGAATAGCTAGGCTGAGCCGAGCATTAACGTAGCCATGCACCACTGAGTAAGGGCGTTCCCACTTTGCAGCGAGCTCAAAATCTTGTTACGTCTCCTTGAGACGACGCACCTTTTGGTTTCCCCCTCAGTTGCACTCTGAAATCGATTGGCTCGCGTTTACTGTGTAAATTAGTGTACCCGCACTTCAGTTGCAGAATCAACGGTCATGTGTATCGTTAAGTAACAAGTTCCCTTTCGAAATTTTTAGATTGATTCGTGGAACAAAAGTGTGTTATTATTGAAGGCGCAGCACTGACTTCTCTCCCTCATTGTATTCCTATGGTAAACAGGAGGTAAATCCAAGCTTGGCCGACAAGAGTGGTACAGTCGTAACCGGTACTCGAGTAGGAGGAGTTCTTTATCCAATCGGCCGATCGATCAATATGGATCGCAATGAGGTAAGCTTATTATCAAGAGTGTTAATTGAAGGTACAGCGCTGAGTTCTCTCCCTCATTGGATTTCTATGGTATTCAGGAGGGAAATCCAAGCTCGGCCGTGAACAGGTGAGTTGTTTTAATTATTCGAATCGAATCGAATCGGTCGCACCTCTGTTATCCAAGCCTCACTCAAGCCGGTCGTCTCCGGTGTAGAAGCGAAAGCCATCCCTCATTCAATCCTATGGACCGCGGGAAGGCAGTCAGTTCTCGGCCCATGACGGCCAAGTTGGTGTAATTTGAAAAACAAGAGTAAGTCTCCGGTTGTCTGCAGTATC
>CAICTM010000999.1:0-40148 GCA_903772945.1 Seminavis robusta | reverse complement strand
GCGGAAAAGGAGATACGCCCTAAAGCAACTTTCACCATTTGGACGTCAACCGGAGAATGATCCGTTCATGGCACTGCCTAACCCCACCAACTATTCCAACTGCATCACTCTGTGACGTCGATAGCGGGGTTCGAGGTCGCAACAAGTGAACATGACGCGAAGGCGGTACGTATTAGCTTATCTAGCCCCGCGTGCGGACGCACTGGAGAGGTCCAGCTGCCGGGACACCAAAAAACCGATCAGCCGCTTACCATTTCACTATATCAAGTTATCGACAAGACAAAACGATGGCTTGAATCTACCACCCTGGCCCGAACCGAGTTCCAGAAGCAACTTGCTCCAGCGAATCGACAGCTCCAAAGGCAACAACAACTGATGATCACACATTTTAGTCTTAATCCGGATTAGGCCACTGCGCCCCCGGTCACTCCACGAGGAGGCACTCACTGTGATAGTGGAGAAACAAGGACCTGTCCCCTCTCGTTGGGGATGGAGGTGAAAGACGAGCGTAGACTAGTCAGCTAGTCACCATCGTGCTTCTATGAGGAAAAACCTCTTGTTTCAATGAAACTGAATGCTATTCCCCTCGTGTCGTGCGACCACTCACATAAACGACTCAGTTGCTTGGGCCCTAGGGCTCGATTCGTACCAGCGTTGACAAAGGTCCTCCGGACCAGATAGGTAGTCTGCCTAAAACTAGTACTTTTTATATATACATATGTTTGCCCCAATACGTAGAACAACCCGATATGACCCCGTTTTGACAGCGTATCGCCTCAATTCAGAGTCAATATGGGCTACAGAAGCTATACTACAAGTCCCAGCCACACCCCCAGCATCAAGATTGTCCATCTATATATATAAGAAGTTAGTTCAGCTGTCTCTTTCATGCTATTCACCCCAACACCTTGGCGGATGTCGAATTCGGTGTTTTGCCATGTATATTTTGCAACAGCAGTCGACAGCTATACCACCAGGATAGAAGAGGCCCATGGATATTGATCCCATAGAAGATGGACTCCTAATATACTATAGAAACATGGAATATAACAACATTCAGCATATGTGGGCCCCAATACGTAGAACAACCCGTAATGACCCCGTTTTGACAGCGTATCGCCCCAATTCGGGGTCAATATGGGCTACAGAAGCTATACTACAAGTCCCAGCCCCACCCCCAGCATCCAGATTGTCCATCTATATATATAAGAAGTTAGTTCAGCTATCTCTGTGCAACTATCCCCATCATGCCTTGTATCCAGGAGTGCTCCACATTAGCCACTTAGCACGTTTGCTAGCGAATGGCCCAGGACAACTCGTAGACCATGCAAACACCATTGGTAGGAGCCAGACAGGTCCCCTAATACCCCCAACAACAATATCATTCAATAGCATCTGACCCAGCAGGGCCACAACAACTCAAACGAACCGATATCACCCTTTTTCAGTGTTCGATATGGGCTATTTCGGGACGATACCGTGTGCACTACGCTAAAAGCTAGTGTAAAGATCTTTCGAGTGTTTTGAGTTTGAGAGAATGAAAGTTATGAGAGATATAGAGAAAGCTATGAAAACTAATAACGAGAGAGATCACAATCAAGGGATCGTAGATCTGAACTCCCGCGGGAGACTGAAAGTGTGATAGAGTAGGTTGTGGTAGTAATCCTACTCTCCACGACCAAAAACGGAACGCGTGGAGATTCGTCTAGCATTTATCTAGTTAGCGTGGAATCTCTCCACGGCAGCTAAATATCTAGCGCGATGTTACACATCGACCATAGTATGACTAGCGGTCATGAGAACCCTGTCTCAATGACTATTCACGAGAGACTCATCATGAGTCGAACTCAAACCCTATCTAGGATCGATCGCGAATAAGGCTAAAGCCGTGTATTGCATTCACCCCCTGACAAGGTCACAGAGGCACGATCAGTCGGAAAGGAGACATATGATTTAAAGTGCGGGCACTCTCATGAGATTGGATGTAGACATGTGCGTCGCACGATGGCAATCCTACAAGGGGATCAGGCCTTGTATGGTGTATATACCTTATGTTCCCAGTCTGGTAGACTGTGCGCCATTGCGCGGTAGCATGTTGGAGCCATACGTGCCATTGTCATTGATCGGTCTATAGTGTAAGGGACTTTGTACTTTGGCTGACCGTACTTCGGTGCTGATACTGTTGAATCATCACGGTATCGTTGACATTGTATTGATGAGGGACACGCGTCGCGTTCTCCCTATCGTTGTTTCTGTTGGATGAGTCGTTGGCGCGTTCCTTGATGTACTTCCAGTTTGCTTCGAAACGGACGTTTGTGATCGCGTCACGGTTGAACACGAGGCTGTGCGGGGGTTGCACGCAAGGTGGTAGAATCGTGGCGTTCATTGCGAAGCGAACGCCGTGAGGACTCCATCCCAGGATCCGTTCATGAGTCGTCTTGGCACTTATGTTTTGAACAGCGATCAAGTTGCGTATGGTTTGATGAGCACGCTCGACCATAGTTGCTTGAGGGTTACGCGTGATGATGAACTTGCGACGAAATCCAGTCATCCCGGAGAGTCTTCTGACCTCTGCGCGGAACTCACGTCCTCTATCCATGATAACTCAGCCGGCCATGGATACCGAGTAAGCCCGTTTGTTCTAGGACGATGGTTACTTTGTCTGCTGCCTTGGAGCAAGATCTCTGCAATCTCGAACCATCCGGTTACGGGATCAATCATTGTCAAGCAATGAAGGTACAGGAATTCTTTTTCTTGGATCCCCGACGTTGTAGGACCTATCAGGTCAATAATAGTCTTTCCAAGGGATCTCCTCACAAGTCTTTGGAGCATCAATCCCAGCTTACGCGTCTTGGGTTTGTTTCATCTGGCAGCTTTGGCACGCTGGCATACGGCCTGCACAGTTTGCGCAGTCCTTTCCAGGTGTTAGTGTTGGCTGATGGTTGTTCTGTGCGAGTCTCGCCAGATGCATCAGCACACCATTGTACCATTCACTAGCTTCTTCTGCATACTTAGGTACGACGATCTTATCGTCCTTAACTACTAAGTCGTAGACTTTCCCTCTGGGGAAAGATTGCTTCTTTGTAGTCGTTTGTGCTTTTCCCTGAGGAGTTTCTTGATATCGTGTCTTGTCGTCTTTCTGACGATGTTCGATCTCGGGAACAGAGAGGGAACTCGCTAGGGAATCCTCTTCGTCTGCAGCCATGAGCTCAGCGATCTGCGCTGTCCATTTGTTCTGAAAAACCGTCGTTGTTGGAGATGTTAATGCTCGACAACGCATCAGCACGATTTCTGTTCGCCCTTGATGTACCCTAGTTCAGGGCCTATTCTTCCAGAATAAGGCTCATCGCATTACGCGATTCGGTATTGAAGTTCTTACATGTAAGATTCTTGTGGTCCGTATGCACAACGATCTTCTGTCCCAGAAGAATGTTACGAAACTCTTTCAGAGTTTCTCATACTGAGAAGTTCCTTCTCGGTAAGTGTAACGTGTCTGAGCAGGGTTGAGCTTCCTGCTGTAGAACGCGTAGGTTTTCCCTTCTGGGAAATTACTGCACCTAGTTGAGTTTCACTCGCATCCGTGTGGTAACGAATGTATCGTTGAATCAGGGTAAGCGAGCAAGGTTTCTTTGCTGATGATCTTCTCATCTGGCTAAAGGCCTTGTCGTGTTCCGCTTCCCATTCCACTTTGTTGTTTTTGGAAGTAACGAAGCGTAGTGGGGCCAGTACATGTAATCGTCTAATCACATGTCCGATAGTATTCACTAGTCCAATGAATCTACGGAGTTTTTTTCTGTTGGTAGGAGGAACGATATTCTGGATCGCGTCTATTTTCTTGGTTTATAGTTGGACCCTTCTCGAGTAATCCAGTAACCTAAGTATTCAAGTTCTCCTCTTGCGAAGAAGGACTTGGTGCATTGATCTTAGTCCGGCTTCTCGAAGCCTTCGGAGAACTTCATCCAACTTTTAACGTGATCTGCCAGATCGCCGTTAGTTAGGATGATTAGATCTCAATGTATGCACGACGTATTCTAGTCGTGCTTAGTGTTCCCATCTTCTCTTGGAGATGTCGGGACTATTACATAGGCCATTGGCAACCTCTGGTTACTCGTACTTTCCCCACGGGAGTACGATGGTACAGAGTTGCTTCGAGTGAGTGACAGGTTCGATGTCATAGTATCCCATTTTCAGTCTAGACTAGTAGCGTACTTGAATCCATCTAGATTCAAGAGCATGTCCTGTATTTTGGATAGGATAAGGCTTCCGCTTAATCCTTTTGTTCAGTTCCCGGAATCAGAGATGAATCGTACAAGATCCCATCTTTCTTGGGAATGATAAAAGTTGGTGCCGCCCACTCGGAACGGTTTACCTTCTTTGTGTACTCCTGCCTCGCAGAGACGTTCAACCTCCATCTTAAGAGTGTTGGTATGGACACGTGGAATAGATAAGCCCTGGCAGTGATAGGGTTTAGCATCAGGAGAAGTTCTACTTCGTAGTCGTCCATCTGCCACTTTCCTAAAGTACCATCGAATAGGTCAGAGTACTTCGTCAGTAAGGAATGAAGCTGTTCCTTCTCTTCCTTGTTTAACTGATCTTGACTTTGGCAAACCTGCCTTAAGTCAGCTTGTCCGTATTTCGCATCAAGAATCTTCTTGAGACGATCTGCACTGTCATCAACAGCAGTAGGATCAGGAATGAAGAAGTTCTCTTCTTCATTGGTGTCGCTGTCTTTCATAGGAATAGATGCGCCGTCCCACTCCACTGACATGGTAGTGAAATCGAACTTGAATCCTAAGTCAGAGAGAATGTCTCGACCTATGATCATGTCATACGCCCCCAAGCTCTTGGTGACGTGTAAATCCCACTCGATAATTCTATCTTCGTGGAATTCAGGAATCATGAATGCACCTTTGCACTTCGTGCTGGTGTTTAATTCTCCTGCAGGGGTAGTCCACATTGTTTGGACGCCCCCAAGATCCTTCATGCGTAATTTCTTAGCATGAGGTTGAGCAATCAAGGTTCCGGATGCTCCTGTATCCAGTAAGCAACGGAGTGTAACGGGTTTTGGTTTCCCTTTTTCTCGCTTGTTAAATCTAACATAGACGATGGGTTTGAGGTCTCTTGTCTTGCGACGTTTACGAGGTGGTTGGCCACGGACGAGGTTAACGATGCTAAATAGATCATCAGAGTCTAGTTGAGCAGCTTCTAGGCAATCATCTAATTTGCCGTAGTGTTCATCAGTTGCAAACAACAATTCCAGATCCAAGCGAACTGGAAACGCCCCTTCGGGACGCACACTGACTCGTCAATTAGTACTGTTTATCGTATAGTAAACCTGCCGTTGTTTCTACCAATCCCAAGAAAAAGGACCACCATGGCGCCTAGTGGTCCATTTCGTCTTCGAATGACGCCTCCGATGAGTCCAACAACACCGGATACTTCACGTCAGATGCATCATGGGCAAGCATCGCTCTTTAGAGCTCCGAAAACGATCTTGAAACCATCGAGTACAACTCATGGAATCCTACAGTCGAAGTCATTCCACAGCAAAGACTCCTCACCCGCGGTCCATTCTAGTCCTCCTATCGATATCTTTCATGACATCCCATTGAGCAAGAAGACAACACCCATGCACCAGGCTACACTTACTCCAGCACACAACAGCACATCCATCGCTTCGTATATCGACGACAACCGATTTCTCGCATTGGTTGATGACAGCAATGATGACCCTTGGCTACAACAAAACTCAACCGATTCTCTCGATAACTCGTCCATTACCACTCTCGACACTACCGGCACTAGCTCCGATGATGACGCCTCCAAGGAAATGACACCACCACGGAGTAATATTACGTCCATGAGAACAGCGGCAAACAAGCGTGAAAGGAAATCCAACAAATCAAACCATCAACCGATTGATACAGATCCATTACCACTGCCGCCAATCTTAACGACTGCCACTACTACGCCAGTATCTTGGGACGCACCCATCCACAAAACAAATGGCGCTGAAGTGCAATCTTGTCGCACGAAGAAACGCACGAAGACCAGCAATGCAATGAAGCGAAAACAACAACATCCTAGCACGACTGTCTCTGTCTTCACAACCTCAGTAAATAACGCCAGGGAGTGGCCACCTCTGATCAATAAGAAAAACGGCTCCTTTGGTTGCACAAAAACACAGCAACAAGCAGGACAGTGGCGGAACGCGGTGGACACGACCACTGGACGCATCAGGCAACAACAGTCGGAGGTAAATTCATTGAAAAAGAGAAAGAAGAAACTCCCTTTGAAAACCCAGATCGCGCGAAGCTCTGTCACTCCCAACGACCACAGCAACACAGTTCCTCGAACGGAAGCCATCAACTTACCAATCCAATGTCCTGAAAACCTAGAGTTGATTGTTACCGATGCTCGAACCAATAACTCGAGTTCTGACAATACCACTGATGATGCAACCAACAAACAAGAAGCAGCGGCAACAGCATACGACAACACAAACTTGCTACCTGGCTGCGGCGACACCGACTCTGCTACTATTAACCCAATCAAAAAGAAATCCAAGTTTCGCCTAAAGAAATCGATCCAGCAATTTCTGGCCACAAACCGGCTCACTGCGGCTACCAACACAGAGGATACCCAACCCGCATGTAGGCTCGCTGATGACTTTCCTAAGAAGGGACGAACAGTGTCAGCTGCTCTTCATGGAACCTACTCCGACGGCACCGGCACCCTTATCGAATCAATGATCACCAATCACGAAACTGTTTCTGCGACTCCTTCACTACGTGACCCTAATCAAGACGTCCTTGAAATCGATACTGCTGACCCCAACTCCCAAGGCACTGTTGATGCAGCGATTGATCTCACTACACCAGTCAAGTTGGTTGAACACATGCCCATCATTTGTCCCATATGTAACGCTCTCGTGACATCCGAGGACCTCACATTGGACGAACCAACCACCAATCTTCTTGTCAAGCAACAAAGCTTCGAGCCTACATACTTTTGCAACTCTTGCAAGCAGTTCATTCCATTGCATGATCCTTTTGCTATGGACACCCGCTCGACATCACCTTTGACACTACTGCTATCCCCAAATGAATCTACACTGGAAGTGGAAGACGTTCCTCACACAGAAGATGAGATTCAGGAGGCCATCAAGCACCTTCAAGACACTGCAAGGAAACAGGACTTGATGGACGATCTCACGGCAACACATCTCTCCAGCAACAACCTGGCATCCAAAGCAGCCATTCAAAATCCACAGCAAACACATGACATATTACCTACCAATTCCACTTCTGACTCACCCAAAAGTCTACCCACCACCCCGAAGAAAGAGGCCACTACACCTTCAGATCATTCAGCTGCAGTAAAGCCATCATGTACCAGTCCCCAGCGATGCTTCTGTCAACAGCTATCGATCTCTAGACCACAAGACCCATTGTGCTTCCTCTGCAAATGGAAGGCTGATCCAAACAAGATACTCACTTATCTGGAAACAGACCTAGCATTCCTTGTTCCCACCGACCCAGCCAATGCCACTGCTTCTGTCTGTGTTAGGAACTCCCTTCTCGAGCTACAGAGAACTCACTGTCCATTGCCAAGAGAGATTCACCAGAGAGCCAAGTCCTTGGGTCTACTGGAACCAGCTCCTGATACTGATGTTCCCTCGATCCCAGGCATTATCACCATGACCATTCAAGAGTCCAAGCAAGATGCCGCCACTGCTTCACTTGGTGCTGCCAATCCCATGGCTCTTGATGCGGATGAGAGCGCAAATGAATCCAACACCAATGGCAATCAGGATGGCGACAATGGAGATCCTATGAGGGATGACGACGAGGAAAGCTTTGAGGATACCAACGATGGTGCAAGGAGCCACAAAACACACTACTTTGGGGTTCGCATTGAGGCAATGAATCCAGCAACTTCAGCAATGCCTATTCCCCTAGTCATGCAGCTGTTGACACTATTGTGTTCTGATGACAGGTACTCAATCACCTTCAAAGATCATGAAGGATCGGTGACTTTGAAGGCAATGGAATTGACTTGGACTCCTAGGAAACATGACCCGCGAACACTTGTCAAGTGGCTGAATGCCTCAGTGATGGACTGGGGTCCTATCAATGATTATATTCGTCGATTTGCCTGTTCCTTTTATGTGCACAGCCCTGATTACGACAGCGTCCTGCACTCAAGAAGATTCAAGGAGTGTTCCCTTTCTCAAAGAACACAATCTCTTCCTCCGCCAACACAGCCTAGAGGAAACCCAAACTGCCACAGTATGCTACATTGCAGGGAAGAATCCTAAGAAGACCTTCCGAGTGGCCTCTTACCCAGGGTATCCAGTTGGCTACGTCAGCAGAGGCTTCCATCACCTGTCCCATGCCATTGTTCCAACCAAAGTCAAGGTCGATACTGAGAAGTTTGACATCCTTGTATCCAGGTGGGAATCACCGACCGTCCAGCCTTGAGAACCTTATGAAAGCCATTGCCAAGATCCCACTCTGCAACAACCCTCAGTTGGATCTCCTCAGTCCAAAATTGAAACAAGATCAGCAGACAAAAAAAGCACCATGACCTTATGAAGAAGGCAGTATCCAACATATGGATGTCATCAATTCCACCACAGGTGTTCCCCTTCAAGATCTGATCCAAACTTTGAGGATGAAATTCGTGTTTGCTCTTAGAGAAGATTGTTCACTGCCAATGGCAAGCCCCTGCTGTTGATCTGGAACGCCACAAATCCTATGCCACTGCAGGACAGTACTATGCATCTGCCAGAAGAGTGCAAGAAACACCGTGGTGGAAACTCACAGTATCTTCTCAGATGCCACCATCTTCCCACAAGACTATGCCCTGAAGATGAGGAACCCTCTGTCATTCAAAGACAACCACACGAACTCCAAGGGATGATTCTTTGGATCAGTACTCATACATTAGTCGCTCCTTTAAACACTGTATCAAGATGATGCCTCTAGCTTCAGTGGCAGCAATCATCACTACTTGGAGCAGCAAAAGTCAGAACCTGGGGGCACAATCAGGCACCGGTGACCAATTGTCTCTGTACCAGCTACAGCCACACTGTGGCAACCAGTGATGTTATAGTGATGCAAAGTCCAAAGAAAAAGCAGCCCTCTAAAGCAGCAATGGAACACAGACCAAGTGCAACATTAGCCATGCAGCAAAGACTAAGTCACACATTAGAAGACATGGAAAGAATGGAAAAGGAACACCAAGAAACAACTGCAAACAGTTGGAGGCAAAGCACCAAAAGTGATCAGGAAAGCCAGTGAAGCAAGATTTCAGAAGATGATGGCCTGGTTCAGTAATATGCAAAGACCATCTGAAGCCAATGCCACTCCCTCCAACCCTCCTTCCTCAGCAACCACATCCTCCTGGAGGGGTGCCAATGATGCTCATGTACACGGTATGCCTGTGCCCCAGTATGGAAGTTACCAGAACTCCTCATCATCTCCAGCACATGGACAATATCACCACCAAGGGCACCATGATGTCTACACACACCCAGACTTCCTCACGGGCTACCATGGAAATCCCTACCAGAAGCGACCACCACACTTCAAATGTACACCGTTGCAACTCAAGATGGTATTCACCGTGACGTCCCCTCTACTACAAGCAGGATGACAAGCGCCCTCGGAGCGACCACGCTCTCTTCAGCCAGCACAGTTGTACCCCGCAGCTACCCATCAGCCTTACCATCAACCATCAGCCAGCACCCTATCATGGAACTACAGTATCTTGCTGATGCCGTATTCCACCCAGATTTTCCCAGCCTACCCCACCCCATCACAACCCCCACCCAACCAGGACACACAGGGGCATCCTGGTGGCGGGGTAGTTAAAGATGGCGTGGGCTCCCCCGGCACAAGGTGTTCTATGGGATGCGTGGGCCGCCCGTGGAGTGTCACGGGCCAGCCTACTGGGGCATTTGAATCACCGTTAGTGGTGACTTTGACTCATGGGAAAGATCTAAAGGGAATGCTGGCTCGAAATGAGCCAGTGGGGGACATTATGCCACGCCCAAGAAGCCACTACATGTGGCGAGATTCAACTTCAACAACAAGAGGAGGATTTCCACTTTATGATGATAATGGTGGGGAGTTCTTTGAAGATTGCAAAAATTTGGGTATGCTGGGCACTGTTTATGCTGGATTTCAAGAGGCCAATCTTGATACTAACCAGCCAGGTGAGACGGAAGATTCAGGCAGCTGTGAGGAAGGTTTTTGACCACAGGAAGGTCACCTTCGCAGCACTCCTCAGATCCATTAAGAGAATACAAGCCAGGAGGGACTCTATCTCTGGTGATGGCCGCACCGTTGGAAGAGTGTTGGAGGCTGAGGCAGACTACCTGGGCCGTTGGACAAGACAGTTCTATCCTGAAAAGATGGAAGCGACTATCAGTTTACAATGTGTATACTGTCACCGATGGAAGTGTTGAGAGGGCTGGGATAGGACCGTTTTGGCCCAACTGAATGCCATCTATGTACAGGAATCAAGACCGTCCCTTGATCCAAGGAGGAACCACTATGATGACTTCAGGAATGCGGGGCCAATGACATCGCCAATGGTCATGAGATTATGTGGGTGGGGATTTCAATGACGATTTGGCAAGTGGACGAAAGGGCTGTCACGACTGGTATCCGACTGCAAGCTTGTAGATCCATTTTCTACAATCATGGAATCAGTGACTTTAACCCTATGTCAGGGCAGTAAGGTAATCGATTACATCCTTGTTCTGAAAACCTTTTGGAGGCTGTGATGCTTGTGGCTACCATCCATTCTGTGACCACTTCTATAGTGACACCGTGCCTGCTTTGTCGACTTCGACTTGAAACAGCTGTTTGGGTCTGACACAGCAGCCTTACCCAAGCCTTGTCAACGAAGGGTGCATTCCAAGAACGCCATCAAGTCACCACCTACATCAAATCCAAGTACATCTATCTTGACAACCATGGATTCTTTCAACGACTGTGGAGATTCAACCAGGCACCTACTCAGCAGAAGGCTGAGGCCTTGGATCAACTCCTGCTCTCTGCAAGCCTCCACGCCGCCAAAAAGTGCCAAACCTATTCGCCATTCCCAGTTCCCAGCATTGACCCAGTTACGACTGAAGTTCCAAGTCTTGACGATGCCCTGCATGCACTCCAATGCAAGAACGACGTTACCAATCAGATTCGTCTACGCATGGAGCGGATCTCCGATCCAGCCTTTGAACTACCCACCTCGTTGGAAGACTGCAAGAACGAAAAAGCAGGCCCGAAAGGAATTCGTGCAGCGGAGGTGGATGAGTGGCGAACACACAAGTTGCGCAAGAGTATAAATGGAACTCCAAGCACAATAGAATCTGAAGGTGACACGAGGTTGGCTAATGTGATGAAGCGCTTGCGCAACAGCTGAAGCCACTCGGAGAGCATGGCAAAAGTGTGCCCACGCACGGGTAAATGTCATGGTGCGGGACTGACAGCCCTGGAAGTCCCCGAGACCCAACCGCGCACCAAAACAGTGTCAAGACTGGATGTATGTCGAGGATCCCGAGCAAATTGAACGCCATCTCCAGGCTACACCTCAAAAAGCATTTCCGCAGGCTGAGGAGACAGAATCCGATCCGACTCCACCTGCGGACCGATACAAGACTTCTCCGCCAGTTGGGCTCTTGAAATCCAGCATAATCAGTGCCTAGCATACCCAAAGTTTTGCAATCCTCAAAGAGCTCCCCACCATTATCATCGTAAAGTGGAAATCCTCTCTTGTTGTTGAAGATGAATCTCGCCACATGTGGTGGCTTCTTGGCTGGCATAATGTCCCCCACTGGCTCATTTCGAGCCAGCATCCCCTTGAGATTGTCCCATGAGTCAAAGTCATCCACTAACGGTGATTCAACTGCCCCAGTAGGCTGGCCTCCTCCCAGCGAGTCCCATAGAACACTTTGTGCCGGGGGAGCCCAGCCCATCTTTAACTACCCCGCCCACCAGGATGCCCCTGTGGGTCCTGGTTGGGTGGGGGTTGTGATGGGGGTTGGGTAGGCTGGGAAAATCCTGGGTGGAATCCGGCATCAGCAAGATACTGTAGTCCATGATAGGGTGCTGGCTGTGGTTGATGGTAAGGCTGATGGGTAGCTGCTGGGTACAACTGTGCTGGCTGAAGAGAGCGTGGGTCGCTCCGAGGGCGCTTGTCATCTTGCTTGAGTAGAGGGGACGTCACGGGAATACCATCTTGAGTTGCAACGGGTACATTTGAAGGTGGTGGTCGCTTCTGGTAGGGATTGCCATGGTAGCCCTGGAGGAAGTCTGGGTGTGTGTAGACATCATTGGTGCCCTGGTGGTGATATTGTCCATGGACTGGAGATTGATGAGGAGTCTGGTAACTTCCATACTGGGGCACAGGCATACCCGGTACAGGAGCATCATTGGCACCCCCTCCAGGAGGATGTGGTTGTCTGGAGGAAGGAGGGTTGGAGGGGGTGGCAGTGGCTTCAGATGGTCTTTGCATATTACTGAACAAGGCCATCATCTGCTGAAATCTTGCTTCACTGGCTTCCTGATCCTTTTGGTGCTTTGCCTCCAGCTGTTGCAGTTGTTCTTGGTGTTTCTTCTCCATTCTTTCCATGGCTTCTAATGTGGACTTAGTCTGTTGCTGCATGGCTAATGTGGACTGTGTCTGCTGTTCCACTGCTGCTTTAAGGGCTGCTATTTCTTTGGACTGTGCATCACTAGTAACATCACTGGTTGCCACAGTGGTGGCTGTAGCTGGTACAGAGACATTGGTCACTGGTGCCTGATTCTGTCCCCAGGTTCTGACTTTGTCTGCCCAAGTAGTGATGATTGCCTCCACTGAAGCAATAGAGGCATCATCTTGATACAGTGTTTGAAAGGAGCGACTACTGTATGAGTACTGATCCCAAGAATCATCCCTTGGAGTTCGTGGTTGTCTTTGAATGACAGAGGGTTCCTCATCTTTCAGGGCATAGTCTTGTGGGAAGATGGTGGCATCTG
Organism: Seminavis robusta; assembly: GCA_903772945.1. Classification (NCBI taxonomy): domain Eukaryota; phylum Bacillariophyta; class Bacillariophyceae; order Naviculales; family Naviculaceae; genus Seminavis; species Seminavis robusta. The sequence continues at coordinate 27,120 of CAICTM010000999.1, read as the reverse complement.
AGAAGATATCTGTGAGTTTGTCCACCACGGTGTCTCTTGCACTCTTCTGGCAGATGGCATAGTACTGTCCTGCAGTGGCATAGGATTTGTGGCGTTCCAGATCCAACAGCAGGGGCTTGCCATTGGCAGTGACAATCTTCTCTAAGAGCAAACGACGAATTTCATCCTCAAAGTTTGGATTCAGATCTTGAAGGGGAACACCTGTGGTGGCATTGATGACATCCATATGTTGGATAACTGCCTTCTTCATAAGGTCATGGTGCTTTCTTTGTCTGCTGATCTTGTTCAATTTTGGACTGAGGAGATCCAACTGAGGGTGTTGCAGAGTGGGATCCTTGGCAATGGCTTTCATAAGGTTCTCAAAGGCTGGACGGTCGGTGATTCCCACCTGGATACCAAGGATGTCAAACTTCTCAGTATCGACCTTGACTTTGGTTGGAACAATGGCAATGGGACAGGTGATGGAAGGCCTCTGCTGACGTAGCCAACTGGATACCCTGGGTAACAGGCCATCTCGGAAGGTCTTCTTAGGATTCTTCCCTGCAATGTAGCATACTGTGGCAGTTTGGGATTCCTCTAGGCTGTGTTGGCGGAGGAAGAGATTGTGTTCTTTGAGAAAGGGAACCACTCCTTGAATCTTCTTGAGTGCAGGGACGCTGTCGTAATCAGGGCTGTGCACATAGAAGGAACAGGCAAATCGACGAATATAATCATTGATAGGACCCCAGTCCATCACTGAGGCATTCAGCCACTTGACAAGCTGATCGCGGGTCATGTTTCCTAGGGAGTCCAAGTCAATTCCATTGCCTTCAAAGTCACCGATCCCTTCATGATCTTTGAAGGTGATTGAGTACCTGTCATCAGAACACAATAGTGTCAACAGCTGCATGACTAGGGGAATAGGCATTGCTGAGGTTGCTGGATTCATTGCCTCAATGCGAACCCCAAAGTAGTGTGTTTTGTGGCTCCTTGCACCATCGTTGGCATCCTCAAAGCTTTCCTCGTCGTCATCCCTCATAGGATCTCCATTGTCGCCATCCTGATTGCCATTGGTGTTGGATTCATTTGCGCTCTCATCCGCATCAAGAGCCATGGGATTGGCAGCACCAAGTGAAGCAGTGGCGGCATCTTGCTTGGACTCTTGAATGGTCATGGTGATGATGCCTGGGATCGAGGGAACATCAGTATCAGGAGCTGGTTCCAGTAGGCCCAAGGACTTTGCTCTCTGGTGAATCTCTCTAGGCAATGGACAGTGGGTTCTCTGTAGCTCGAGAAGGGAGTTCCTAACACAGACAGAAGCAGTGTCATTTGCTGGGTTGGTGGGAACAAGGAGTGCCAGTTCTGTTTCCAGATAAGTGAGTATCTTGTTTGGATCTGCCTTCCATTTGCAGAGGAAACACAATGGGTCTTGAGGTCGAGAGATCGAAACCTGGTGACAGAAGCATCGCTGGGGACTGGTACATGATGGCTTTACTGCAGCTGAATGATCTGAAGGTGTAGTGGCCTCTTTCTTCGGGGTGGCGGGTAGACTTTTGGGTGAGTCAGAAGTGGAGTTGGTAGGTAATATGTCATGTGTTTGCTGTGGATTTTGAATGGCTGCTTTGGATGCCAGGTTGTTGCTGAAGAGATGTGTTGCCGTGAGATCGTCCATCAAGTCCTGTTTCCTTGCAGTGTCTTGAAGGTGCTTGATGGCCTCCTGAATCTCATCTTCTGTGTGAGGAATGTCTTCCACTTCCAGTGTAGATTCATTTGGGGATAGCAGTAGTGTCAAAGGTGATGTCGAGCGGTTGTCCATGGCAAAAGGAGTATCGATTTCAAGGACGTCTAGTGAAGGAGTCACCGAAACAGTTTCGTAATTGGTGATCATTGATTCGATAAGGGTGCCGGTGCCGTCGGAGTAGGTTCCATGAAGAGCAGTTGACACTGTTCGTCCCTTCTTAGGAAAGTCGTCAGCGAGCCTACATGCGGGTTGGGTATCCTCTGTGTTGGTAGCCGCAGTGATCCGGTTTGTGGCCAGAAATTGCTGGATCGATTTCTTTAGGCGAAACTTGGATTTCTTTTTGATTGGGTTAATAGTAACAGAGTCGATGTCGCCGCAGCCAGGTAGCAAGTTTGTGTTGTCGTATGCTGTTGCCGCTGTTTCTTGTTTGTTGGTTGCATCATCAGTGGTATTGTCAGAACTCGAGTTATTGGTTCGAGCATCGGTAACAATAAACTCTAGGTGTTCAGGACATTGGATTGGTAAGTTGATGGCTTCCGTTCGAGGAACTGTGTTGCTGTGGTCGTTGGAAGTGACAGAGCTTCGCGCGATATGGGTTTTCAAAGGGAGTTTCTTCTTTCTCTTTTTCAATGAATTTACCTCCGACTGTTGTTGCCTGATGCGTCCAGTAGTACTATTACCGACCATGGTGGAGGCACCATCTGTGGGCGTTGCAAGGATGTGCCTGTTGTGTGCAATTGATGACGCAGTCTTTGAGCGCGCTGGTAGTTTTGGCCAAGTTTCTGCGTTGGTCTGGTTGACCACCATGGTCGCTTGTTCAAAATTGTTGCTTTCAAGTCTATCTGGATCCTTGGTCGAACTCTGTCTGATTTGCTCTTCCTTGCCGGTGCTACTTCGTGGTTTTTCCCAAACGACAGGTGTATTAGTTGTCGTGATAAGTACTGGTGGTAATGGCAGAGGTTGTGGGATTATTTTGCGCAAGCGACTTGAGCTGGTCGTTTTCCTGTTACGTGTGATTGACTTCTTTGGCTGTTTTGTCTGGGTATTTGTTGTCATCGCACGGGTATTGGTACGTGGAGGAGTGGCAGAGAACGAGCCATTGATCGATGCACTTCCTGTAGTTTCCATTGTTGTATTCGACGCATCATCGGCCGCGTTGTCTTGATACTGAAGTAGCCACTTATCGTCGGGTTGTGCTAGCACAGAGAAGGGATTTCGTTGCTTGATGGGATTGATCGTGTCAGGGGCAGCAGCAACTATGCTTGCTTGGTAGTGAGGTGTCGTCTTTCGAGTTCGCTCAATACGTTGAAAGCCATCATCATCTTGTACTTTGTTCGCTCGGTCATTGATGGTAGAGAAGCGATTGGATTTAGTAGTCAATGTCATCGATTTTGATGATTTCGCCTCCGATTTTGACGGATGCAGTTGCTGTGGGTCTCCTGCCATGGTATTAGATCCGGCTGGTGATGTCTTCGTGATAGAAGCAGCGGTGTTTCGCTTGTGAAACGGATCAAAAGGCGCCATGGTGGCTCTTTTTCTTTTCGGGTGGATAAGAAACAGCCAATTTACTATAGAATAAAGAGTACTAATATTCGAGTGAGTGTGCGTCCAAAAAGGGCGTTTCCAGTTCGCTTGGATCTGGAATTGTCAGCCAAGACCAATATAGAAAGTTATCCCTGTGAAAGATGGCGATACCGATAGAGAAGAGAACTTCTCCATTCCTGATCCTGCAGCTGTCAGCGACAGTGCAGATAGTCTCAAGAAGATTCTTGATGCAACATACGAACAGACTGACTTAAGGCAGATGTGCCAGAGTCGAAATCAGTTAAATAAGGAAGAGCAAGAACTGCCTCATGCCTTCTCGACCAGTGCTCCGACCCAGTCGATGGTACTTTGGGAGAGTTGCAAATGGACGACTACGAAGTAGAACTTCGTCCCGACGCTAAATCCTATTATACTAGGGCTCACCCTACTCCACGTGTCCATACCAACACTCTCAAGACAGAGGTTGAACGTCTCTGCAAGGCAGGAGTACTTAAAAAGATAAACTGTTCCGAGTGGACGGCACCAACAGTTATCATTCCCAAGAAGGATGGATCCACACGGTTCATCTCCGACTTCCGGGAACTGAACAAAAAGATTAAGCTAAAACCGTGTCCGATCCCAAGGATGCGAGACAGGCTACCGAATCCAGACGAATTCCAGCACGCTATGCCAATGGGCCTATGCTATAGCCCCGACATCTTCCAAAGGAAGATGAAAACACGCATGCATGACTTTGAAAATGTCCGTGCATACATTGATGATCAACTCATCCTAACTGACGACGATCTAGTAGATCACGTTGAATAGTTAGATGAATTTTTCCAAAGACTTCAAGAAGTCGGATTTAAAATCAACACTACCAAGGCCTTCCTCGAAAGGAAGAACTTGAGTATCTAGACCATTGGATTACTCGAGAAGGAATCCAACCCTTAACTAAAGGACAATAGATGCGATCCAGATATCGCTCCTCCTACGAATAGGAAGGAACTTCGTAGATTCATTGGACCAATGAACTACCAGCCAGATACATGAATCAGACGATCACATGTACACTTCATTGCTGGACAATGATTGATCCCGTAACCGAATGGTTCGGTATTACCAAGGTCTGCTCCAAGACAGCAGACGAAGTAACCATTGTTCTAAAACAGACGTGGGTTACCCAGTATCCATGACCGGCTGAGGTTATCATGGACAGAGGACGTGAGTTCCGCGCAGAGGTCGAGAAGACTCTCCGGGATGAACATGGACTTCGTCGCAAGTTCACGCGCGTCAATCGTGACAAGATTCACAACATCCGTTTCGAAGCAAACTGGAAATACATCAAGGAACGTCGCCAACGACTTATCCAGAAAAACAACGATAGGGAGAACACGACACGTGTCCCTCATCAACACAATGTCAACGATACTGTGATGATTCATCAGTATCAGCACCGCAAGTACGGTCAGCCAAAGTACAAAGGTCCTTACCACATAGACCGAGTCAATAACAATGGCACTGTACGGCTCCGACATGCTACCGCCAATGGCGGCACAGTCTACCAGACTTGGAACATAAGGTATTTACACCCATACAAGGCCTGATCCCCCATCGTGCGACGCACATGTCTACATCCAATCTCCGGAGAGTGCTCCGCACTTTAATTCATATGTTCTCCTTGTCCGACTGATGTCGTGCTTTCTGTGACCCTTGTCAGGGGGCGAATGCAATACACGGCTCTTAGCCTTATTCGCGACTCGATCCTAGATAGGGTTTGAGTTCGACTCATGACTGAGTCTTTCGTGAATAGTCATTGAGACAGGGTTCTCATGACCGCTAGTCATACTAGATCGATGGTGAAACATCGCGCTAGATATTTAGCTGGCGTGGAGAGATTCCACGCTACTAGATAAATGCTAGACGAATCTTCCACGCGTTCCGTTTTTGGATCGTGGAGTGAGTAGGATTGCTACCGCAACCTACTCTATCACACTTTACAGTCTCCCGCGGGAGTTCAGATCTACGATCCTTTGATTGTGGATCTCTCTCGTTGATTAGTTTTCATAGCTTTCTAATCCTCTCATAACTTTCATTCTCTCAAACTCAAAACACTCGAAAGATCTTTACACTAGCTTTTAGCGTAGTGCACTCCCCTCTCTCAATCAACCCAACACTTCTAACCCTAACTAGTAAACCTAATAATACTAACCCTAATAACCCATTAACTCTAACCCAAACCAATCAACCCAATTCACTTCTAGCTAACTCAACTAGCTTTTACAAAGTATTTCTCGTCAGTCCTATCATCCGTTAACCTTCTATACCGCGCCAAAAAAGTTTTTAAGTTGTAGCCTGCCCGAAAAAAGTTTTTAAGTTGTAGCCTGTCCGCGTATAGGCACGTTTGCCATTTCTGTCTCACCGAATCCTCACAATTTTACCTCCGTCCCAACCCAAACACCTTGGTCCCATAATGGATATTCGAAAGAAGGGCTCGCAATGGTCCTTCACAATTCCGTCGTTCACGACGGCAACGATTGACCGCCTCACCAATGTCACCTCCTCCATGGTAGCCTATATGACGTTCACGATTTTGACCGACGCTAGCGACAACCGCTACCTTCAAGGCTTCATCAAAACAACCCGCAGATGCTACGCGACAGCACTTTCGCCCCTTATTAGCATAGCCTTCTTCTCTGTATGCCAAACCCCTGACAGTGTAACCAACCTGCTAATGGAAATCCAATCAACTGATTATCAGGAGATCGGCAATGCAAACACAGCAAACAGGCTGCAGTGGTCATCGCAATAATCTAATAGCCTTAAAAAGAATCATCAACTCTGGACAATGTACAATTGAGGAACTCCAAGCCTCGCATCCGAAGCTCTGCTTAAAGTACCCATGTCTTATTCTATGGTATTTCACAGCAACCGCGAAGAATCCAAGGAACTCAATTGATAATGCAACCCAATGCAAGACAACCCAAGCTCTTTAAAAGCATACTGAGCCTCTTCCACAGTCGGATAAAGACTTTCTTATCTTCGCTCTCTCCCGTGCGAAAGACCATAGTACTCGACGTGAACTGAGTAAACTCATCGAATCCTCCGCCTGAAAGCAATGAAGCTTGAAGATCTCCCTAAATTCTACTGGTATTGTCGCAGTGGTAGAAAGGACTTTGAAAACATGCCAAAAGTAGATGCAACAGGCTGTTCTATCTCCAACCGTAAAAAAAATAAGAAATTAAAAATTTAACTGTCCTCAGGTTGAAGAATTACCCGTACTCCGTCTCTCCACTTGTATTGAATAATAATGTATCCATACCCCGGAACAAAAGTCCTCTCGCCTACTACAATACCAATTGACCTAGCCTCCTCCTTGTCATCCAGCATGGAAATGCCCAGATCCAGGTGCATGCTCGTGAACCTGGCCGCAGTGAGGGCATTCAATTTTGGTGGTGCCTTGTTCCCTCAATGCCACAGGAATCCCAAAATAATCCTGCAAGTAGGTCTGCATTTGGTCTAAGTCCATTGGGACACCGTCACAGACATGTAAAGTTTCATTAGTCATTTATGAATTGAAGATGTGAATTTTCACTTCTCTTTGCGCCTCCCTTCCTGAATATATGACCATGATTGAGTTCATGCGCCGTGAATTTATTACCGAAGCATTCATCACTTTCAACCATACACGAAGAGTATTGCAGCTCTGTTGTTTAATCCATCCCGATGAAGAGGTGTCTGTGAAGAACTGGTTTCCCGACTCCTCCGTCATTGAATACGATAATGACATTGTAGAGCTGGACTAGCCACTCTCCATCGAAGGCTGCATGTTGATTAGTCTCTCAAGTGCAGATCTAATTCAAACCAAGAACTTGGGAAACACCCGCAGTCGTCTCTGTGATCGCTTAGGTTTAACAGTTTCAGCTCAGTCAACAGTCTTAGAGTATTAGTTCCATTTAAAAAAACTGTTAACCCATGCCTTATTTCAATTCGCGTTTTCGGTCCGCTCAAGCGTACTCTAAACCCAAACAGTCAACTCGGTGTTGAAGTAACCCTCAATTTCGTTCCTTGAGATCACATGGGAGATAATCCTTTTCGTAGGTTCCAATGTGCTGCTTCATCAAAGTCAAGATCTGTTGGTAACAAGATCCCTTAGAGTAAATGTCATTTTAAGACCTAGGGAAGATTAAGACTATCGAATTTTCTGGGAGGCCACCTTAAGACTATAATATTATTATATGGTACTACCTTAAGATCCAGGTGCTGCTGCTGCTGCTGCTACTGCTGCTGGAGCTGCTGCTGCTGCTGCTGCTGCTGGAACTGCTTTGGGTTTCAGCTGCACCTGGAGCACATTAGGCCTGGACGCCATTCTGTCCTCCAGTTCGATTACCAGCGATGCTTTCGCCACTTTCCCATCAGCTTTGGATCCAAAATACATTGTTAGTAGCGACACGATCTCTGTCTTGGTCAATGAAGCAGCAACCTGCTTCAGTTTGAGCTTCTGCCATGCCTTTGGTGCAAGGGTGCAGAGGTCTTCGGAAGCCTTCCGTTTCTTTTCCAATGCCAGTTTCTTCTGCAGTTCTTCGATTTGGGCCAAGCTTTCCGTAAGTCGTTGCTTGTTCTTGAGATTCAACAACGCCTTTTCATCATTGACCAGGGTGGCATGGTTTTTGACCTTGCCACTGCCATCCAGTACTCTCCGTGCAGCCTTCATCTTGTTCGTAGCCACCAGGTTGGTCTGAACAATCTTCCTTTTTGTCGTCAATGTTTCGATTGCTTGGGATAGATGCTTGCGATTGTGCGTTGATATGGCAACATCAAGATGCTTGGATGGGGACATCTCTTTGGCAGACATGGTACGTCTGTCACACATATGATCAAACAGATCAAGCCCTTTCTTTGCTTCCGGCTTGAGCAGAAACAAGTCAAGTCCATCATCAGCTTTCTTCCGCTTGGCTTCCGCTGATTCGACTTCCGGGTCTACAGTGGCAAGGGTTACATCTTCTTTTCTGGGAACTGTCCTTTCAAGGTGAGAGGGGTCATCTAGTGCCATCTGAATACACAACCGGAGATTTTGCATTTGACTGAGTGGGACAAATGTCTTGTCCATAATTTCAGTAATGCATGACACCGACCAGCAATCATACAACTTGTAGACAGCCATAGACGTCTTCTTTTCTTCTGGTGTCATTCCATGCCAGAACGGTGGCAAGAGTGAGTACAAATCAATTGCTCCCTCTTTCTTGAATGAATCACCACCCTGCATGAAACCCTCTATCTTCAAGCACCACTCAGAAAACGGCACTCTTGAGTGTGGTTCCAGATTGACGGCTTCAAAGGAACGCTTCCATGCTGACGGAGAGGTTTCACTAATGGCAAACAGGCCAACGCTGACCATGTTCCACTGATCAACCACCCCGCGATTCTCGAATACCTGCCTTCTCAAGAACGACAGGCAATCATTCTTCGCGGCTTTGTCTGCCTTAGCAACAAGTCGGTCGTAGGCCTGGTTGACATGGGACGAATCTCCCTCCTCCTTGAGTGACAGAATCTTGTAATCGTACCTGGTCTGCAAAGCATTTGGCGAAGCAAGGTGAGCGCCAAAGCCGTCAAATATTTCCAGCATATACCATTGTGGATTCTTCTCCACAATAGGATCCATTTTCCGGAGGCCTTTGCAAACAGAAATCGACATTTCCTCCCAGGCTTCTGTCGTCATGAACGCATTGGGTGTCATGATTATGGTTGATCCAAACTTAGCTCCGTACTTCTGTAGGAACGCGTCAGTGAAACCGGCTCTTCGGTTCTTTCCTTTTAGGAGGAATACTGTCGGACCGGTTTCTCCGGCAGCACTTCCAGTACGGTACATCGTAATTGAGTCCCGACTATCACAGGTTCGTTTCTCATGCTTGGTTTTGCCACTAGCACCGACTACCTTTGTAGTGCCATCAGGGCAGGCCATGAAGCAGGTTTCGTCACCTCCGGTGATAAAATGAGGGGATACTTCATCAAAGGATTTTCCAGTAAGGTTGCATCGGCCTTGGTTCCTTTTTCGAAGCTCTTCGAAAGCGCCATCAGCGGTCTTATGCCAACGGTACTGTTGATGCACATTGATGTTGGTTCTTTTGGTAGTTGAGGCTTGGGCAGCAACCGTCTTTGGCTTAATGATTCCAGGATGAGACTTCAACAAGGTGCGGCGGAAGTGTTCTGAAGCCTGCTTGCGAGTGAGGTTGGGAGCAATTTCTTGTATCATGTCGATGCACTCCGCAGAACTGGCTCCATCATTGCCTCTATCCATTCTAGCAGCAACGGTGGCAATAAACACTTGATTCTTTTTAGATATCACAGGCCGCTTTCCTTGGCCATTGGAGATCGTTCGTCTTTTAGCTTCATCAATACAGACATGAGCTTTGAATGTGTTGTATGGTATGCCAGCCAGCTTCAAGAATTGGGTCAAAGAGATTGACTCTCCATTGGAATCCAATGCCCTTCCAGTCTTGGCGAACCACTCCGCCTTGGCGAATTCAAACTTCTCCTTATTCGCTACTGTAGAATAATTTGCGCGCTTCTTCTTTGGCACATCGGCCTTTGCGGCAGGAGCAGCCTTCTTCGCTGGTGGTGCCTTTTTCTTCTTGACGGCTTTCTTCCTCTCCGCAGCGGTCTTGAATTTGGTGGATCCTTTTGGCCGGCCAGGACCTTTCGTCATCCTCACTTGCGCTGTGTCGCTGGCAAGAGTCGCTCTCTTCTTGGGCCGTCCACGCCTCGCTTTCTTTTTGAAGAAGTCCGTTACGGCAACCTGCTTGTAATGGTCAACGTGCTTGATCTGGAAGTCCCTATCATGATCGTAATCCTCTTCGTAATCCTCTTCGTCAATGCCTCCGTCTTCGTCAATGCCTCCGTCCTCGTCGTCAATGCCATCGTCTTCTTCGTCAATGCCATCGTCACTGCGGTCGGAAACGGCCATCTTCGATAGACGAATGATAGATGAGGTACGAAAGAAGGAGTGTGGGTGCTTCGATAGAGGTGCTTCGATAGAGGTGCTTTATGGTTGAGCGAAGCACCGATAGAGGTGCTTCGCACCTCTACGGGACGTGCGAAAGATACTCGATCGATAGAGGTGCGAAAGATACCGACACTCGATAGAGGTGCGGCATGCACGGAGTTTCACTCGATAGAGGTGCGTACGTAGGATCCTACGTAGATTCAGTACTAGAGGCACGACTGACGTCATCGGTCTTAATCTGCAGAGAAAAAGAATTCGTGTCAGTTGGGTGGATATCTTCAACCGCCGGTAACTCCACCAATAAGTACACTATGGAGCTGCGAGATTTATGGCATACTCAACTACATGTGTTCTATCGATTCCCCTCTTTACATGTACTATATTCGATATACATCCCTGAAGAGAATATTCCGCGAAACGGTGGGTCGTAAATCGCATATCACTCTACTTTACAAAGTACTGTACGAATCTACCAGATCACGATTTGGCCAATGCTGCATAGGCCAGTGAAAAGGAATTCTGTACAGTTCATGCAAACCACTGTGCTAATCTATAGTAAAATAGTAGGATTGTGCTTTGTCAACACGGCATGATGCTCTATCTCGCTAGCTAGCTACCAGTACTTCATTACGTTTTTTATGCAGGTTTCCACCGCTTTGTTTTTCTTTATCTCTAACCTTTTGCTTTCAATAAAATAAATTTATTACAAAATTCCATGCTCCTCAGTGGCTCCCCTTAGGGTTGTTATTGTGTTGCAGGCTGCTCTTCTTTTGCCACCACTTTCCCAGCAGTAGCTTGTGTTGTTGCTGGTTGGTGGCTCTGTTTGGCTCCAGAGGCTTGGGTCGGTTTGATGGCGGTGGCGGTAGTGGATGTGGCATTGGCTTGTTGGGACCGTTTCGCCTCAGTGGATGCCGCAGGGGCTTGGGTCCGTTTAGGTTCAGTGGATTTAGCCGTGGGCGGCGCGTGGTTGTGGCTTGGACGTGGAGTTGGAGTTTTTGGTGCTTGGAGGATGCCGCAAGGGCTTGGGGTGGTTCGGGCACAGTCGATGTAGCCGTGGGCGGGGGTTGTGGCTTGGACGTGGATGTGGAGTTAGAGTTTTGTTGCTTGGATCGTTTTGTCACCGTCTCAGTTTTGTCGCCTTTAGAACATGTAGAGGACGCCTTCTGCTTTTTTTTAGGCTGACTCCTTCTGCCTCTTTTCGATGACCTTATCTAACCCGTCGAAGGCGCTTGCAGGGGTATCGTTGACCTTTTTGTTCCTCGTCTTCTTCTTCTTCATGGGCGGCTTTGCTGTTGGTGCCAATATCAACGCGGGATGGTTCAAAACTCCATTTTCATAGTAGGACTGTACCAGGTCTTGTGCATCCTTTGTTCTGGTATGGCGGTAGTGATCACAGCCCAATAGCTCCTGAATCGCTCCAACCGCCGCGATACAGCAAGCCATGTCGAAGATAACATGTCCCAACTCCACCGGCAATACCTTTTTTCCAGTCAGAAATGGGCATGCAAGCTGACCGTCAATCCAAGCGACACACCCGGAGAAGAACGTGTCGTGGTCAATCTTCCTAATGTTTCGGATTGCGTAAATTGTGGGAGTGTCCAAAGCATCGAAACTGCAGAGCTTTTTTTGTAACTGGTGCAAATAAGTACCAGGCCACCGACCACAGGTTGTTTTGTAGTCCTCTCCGAATATGGTTGGCAGTAAGTCTTGTAGCGCTTGCGGGCTGGAGGGCGCCTGGGCTGTGTGATCCTTACAATGTATTACCAATGTATCAACGCATGGAGGTAGAACCAAACTCTTTGCTGTCACATTCAGTTCCTTGGTCTCGTTCTGGACGAGTCGACCGTAGCCACAACAACTGTGACAAACGAGGGTCAGCGTTTTGGATGTTGTACGAGAATCTGCAGGGTTGGTGGTGTAGTCGACAATTTTGTGGTAGCAGATGGAGTGAACTTCGTGACCGCAAAATGCACAGGGCTTGACTACACCTCCTTTCAAGTCGCGACAGACTCGGCAGTAATTGGATGGTGGGATTGGATCATCCTTGTGCTTTGGTGCTAAGACTTGGGGCGGTTGGGTGGCGGTAGTGGATGTGACATTGGCTTGTTGGGGCCGTTTCGCCTCAGGGGATACCGCAGGGGTTTGAGTCCGTTTGGGTTCAGAGGGTTGGGGCTTGGATGTGCGCGCAGGTTCCTCGTTTTTGCTCGTGCCAGTGGATTGAGTAGTAGTTGGGGTTAGGGTTTTGGGCGGCGGTTGGGTAGCGGTAGTGGATGTGGCATTGGCTTGTTGGGGTCGTTTCGCCTCAGTGGATGCCGCAGGGGTTTTGGCCACAGTGGATGTGGCGGTAGTGGATGTGGCATTGGCTTGTTGGGGCCGTTTCACCACATTGGATGCCGCGGGGGTTTGTGTCCGTTTGTGTCCAGAGGGTTGGGACTCGGGTGTGTGCGCAGGTGCGCTCGTGCCCGTGGATTGAGCAGTCGAGGATTGAGATCCAACCTGGTGCAAAAGGGTCTTCTTGGCCTTCGGGGAGAAAGGCGCATCTTCCGAGCTCGTTGTTTCTTCAGTCCCTCTTCCAGCAATTTATCCTCAAGTTTTTGCAGGTACACACCCTGTGTCTGATTGGGTATGCGTGGTAAAAGCTTGTTCTCCGCATTTGTTCTGTGTGGTAGAGACGTAAACGAATCCTGGCGCTCTAGCGAGACTGAAATGAACTTTTGCAACCTTTGGCCCCTTGTGCCAAGTTTTTTGGTTTTGGATATTCCCTTGGGTGCATATTGTGTGGCAATCTTGTCAGTGAAGAAATGATGGAAGGGGAAACCAAGGTGGCAGTAAACAACCTTTGTGCCCCAGGTGTATCGGTCTCGGAATATATAGCCAGTGGTTTTGGTAGAGGACTTGGTTCCAGTTTGCTTCACCACAAAGCCCGCTTCATCTTGTCCATCGTATTCTTCCCCTATTCCACAGATGTCACAGGTGAGGAAGTCCTCTTCCTTGACTGGGTTCTGTGTATCCACTTTCAAGGAGAGAAGCTTCAGATCCCTGCTCTGCATCTTTTGCTCAAACTCGCGTATGGTTGATGCCTCCAACTCTGCTTCTGTAAGGGTCTCCAACAATGATTTTGTCCGGATTCCAAGCATGACACCAACAACCTGGTTATGCACCCACGAGTGCAGGTCCACTCCTTCTGGGCACTTCATCTCCTCTGAGCAAATGCCATGCGTTTTGCATGCATGGGTGTTCTTGAATCGCATAGTGCGCTCACCCGGATGCACACAACGGTAGAGAACCGAGAGAGTTGTTGGATCTTTCTTCTGGTTCAGAGCTTGCGCTTTGCCCACATGGGTTTCTCTGTTCCAGGTATCGTACTTGGAGCAATACCACAGCTTGGTGTTGACTATGTTATTGGCATCTTTGCGGAGCTCGGCGACTTGATCCTTAGCGAAGAACAATGTGACGTGGGCATACTGTGTGGCCACAAACCATACCATGAGTCCGTCATACCAACGCTTGTGGCAGGCTTGCACTAGCTTGGCAATAGCTTGACAAACCTCGCTTGATCCAGAGGGTAGGGGAAAGGTTTTCTCTTCGGTGACTATGTATCCCTGTTGGTCCAGAGTAAAAGCGACTGCACCTTCTTCTCCAACAGGCCAGCGGCGGAAAGTCACATGGTCGTCTTTGACGTATCTTGCGATGTAAGCAGGAAGGTTAACGGTATGTCCGTCAGCAGGCCTGAAGAAACGTGCGATGTTATTGTTATTCTTGGGCTTGGCTGAACCCGTTGATATTTCGCTGCCGATTGTGGAGACGTCGCTTGGTCGAGGCGCTGCAGTGATCGTGACTGATGTAACGGAAAATGATGAAGGGGTTGAATTGTTGTTGAGTTCTTCTTCCTCGGCTTGGGTTTTTCCTCCCTGGTAGTTGGTGTCTTTGTTGTCCTCGTTATCATCACTGTTGTCAGACATCATGGCAACAGAGGCATGCTCTTCTTTAGCGTTCATTTTTTCAGCGTTCATTTTTGTGGGGTTCTGTTTAGTAGCGTTGGACACTGGCGATAAGTTTTTGGGTGAAATGGCTCCAACGAATAACGCGTGTGAGGCCGTTTCGATCCAATGCAATGCATTTAGGGCACAAGAAACGACCAGGGCAGGGCAGGCAGACAGGCAGACGCACTTATTGGCGCCAGTTTGGTCGCTCCAGTCCGTCAGTCGTGCAACTATTGAATGCATCCCATCCGGTCCGTCCGGCTGCTACCTTGGTGCAATGGTACAGTACCTTCCCTGGTACCAGGTAGCCACTGAATCGTGGTTAGCTACCGGTATCGGGAACTACAAGGCAACATGTAACCTACGCCAGGTAGGACCATAGGTATCTCCGATGCCCAGGGTTGAAGCTGTTTCCTTCTCGATATCGAGGGTTCTATGCAATTCTGTACTGAACTCGATAGGCATCCCGATATCGAGTGTTCAGTCTATGATTTGTTACTTCAGTTTTGAAACCAAGACGAAATGGTTTGAAAACACAACGTTAAATTTCACCTGATTGGTTTCAAAGGATTTTAAAACCTTCCACGGCAGCCGAAATGAAACATGCTGTAGCCGTTTCACTGTCTTCTTGCAAAATCGGTTGGTCTTGGCTCACAAATCATCACCTCACAAATCATCACCTCCCACGGTAAACAAAGATTCTCATTGTCTTCCTCATTCATACACCAACATTCGACAATGCCACAGCACTACAAGGAACAAGTCGAGACTGCCTGGAAACTATTCTGGGCTCCTATCATCCAAGAAGCAGCCAAGCGCGACCCCCCAAAACTGACCGATGAGGAAGCCATGAAAATAGGCATGTTCCGGATGCACCACAACTTGATGGACATGTTACTTCAACAATTCAAAGGCAAGACCCTCGCGAACACCAACTGTGTCTCCATCAGGAACTTGGCTAAATGCTGCCTCTTAAAGTATGTGCAATCTGGGAACATGGACAAGCCCCCTCCTATGCCGGACTACCATGAACACAAGGCTTGAAACAACAAACACGGACCAAACAACCAAGAATCACATGAGCTTAACACTCTGTGGAGCGACTTCAAAGACAACCACACTGAACAACGGGAAAACCCCCTTGTGCTGAAAATCCTAAAGAGAATTGATGGCAAATGCGACCTGGTTGGGAAGAAGTACAATGGTGGTGATGCTGATTTGAAGTACGACATGAAGGATTTGGCGAATTTGGATACCAGTAGCTTGATGGGAATGTGTCCCTTGTGAAAGAAATATCTACCATTCTCTTCCAAACTGAAATACAATGGCGGGAGGAACAAAAGCGGGAGGAACAACAAAAGAAGCGAAAGCACGACGAGCAGCAGGGTTGCCATCCAATTCCAAGTAATTACGGGACAAATTACTATGCGGTTGACCAGGGTGCAACGCGACAACGACTCAGCCCCGAAGCCTGGAATGGTCGCCAGGTGGCGGTGTTGTCCCCTGATCCTGGGGCCCAGTATTACGATTCCCATAGTGGTTACCACTATGCCTCCCACGAATATGTTCCTCATCCTCCTCATCCTCTCCGTCAGATTCAGGAGCCGTTTCGTCCTCATCTCCAGGAGCCTCAGGAGCTGATGCCTCCACCACCACCCCGTGGACATCAGGAGCGGGAGCAGCAGCAGCCGCAGGACCGTGCGCCACCACCACCACCCCGTGGACATCAGGAGCGACAGCAGCAGCTGCAGGACCGTGCGCCGCCACCACCACCCCGTGGACATCAGGAGCAGGAACAGCAGCAGCCGCAGGACCGTGCGCCACTACCAACACCCCGTGCCTATCCTCCACCACCTGCCCGTAACCCGTGAACGTCAGGAGCAGCAGCAGTCGTGACTATGGACCAGACATGAACATCCCAAACAATAACATAATGATAGCACACACATAATGATAGCACACCATAACATCCACACTCCTCCAAAATCAAAGATCGAAGTATGCATAAAAACTTTGATTTATAGGTTGGAGTTCGCTGCCCAGTCCACACTACAAAAAGGAAGGAACCCAAAAATCCAAGTTTCGAAATCCAAGTTAGCTGTTGGGATTGGATCGGCATTGGCATCAGGTACTGCTAGTTGTAATACTAATAGCTTACCTCTTCTTAACATCATTCCACACAATTCGTCCCTATCACCATTGTCGTCATGTACGTGTTGTTTCTTCTTTTCCTGCTGTTGCTGTTGACAGATGCCGCTTTGGCAACTGGTAACAATGGCCGAACTGGTGTTAGAAAGCGTCTCAAGATGCTTATAGGCTTCACAGCTGTTCTTCTAGAAATCAATCCGGCTACCTACGGCCTTGGTAGTGGACCGCCTAGACATGATACTCCTCCTGTCAAACGACGCAGGAGAATGGTCCATACCATCTTTAAAGAGATGGGAGAAATATATGTCAGACGCGCCTTTAGAATGAATGAAGAAGACTTCTGGGCTTTGCATGACTTACTTAAATCTCATCTTGGTGGAAAGGTGTATTCGAAGAAGAAGAAAAGGAAGAATGGCGCTGTAAATGGTCTCATTTCCAGTGCCATTCGACTTAGTGTAGCTCTTCGGTACTTTGCAGGTGGCGCCTCTTATGACATTGCAGTGATGCATGGCATAAGCCATTCCTCAGTGTATGACAGTGTATGGATGGTGGCGGACGCTGTGAATAAGTGTAAGATGAAGAAGGATTTCGCCATTGAGTTTCCAAAGGACAAACAGGAGCAATGGGCGATAGCCAAAGGCTTCAAGCGCAAAAGCCAAGTTGACTTTTAATGTTGTGTTGGAGCGATTGACGGCCTGCTGTTGTGGACAGAGAAACCACATCTTAAAAATTGTGAGGTATCAAACGTCCAACCTAAGCGCTTTTTCTGTGGGCGGAAGCACAAATTTGGATTGAACTTACAAGCGGTGTGTGACCATGAGGGTAGGTTCCTTTCAGTGGCAATTGACCATCCCGCTTCAACCTCGGATTATCTCTCCTTCTCCACCAGCGCTCTCCACCATCAATTAGAGCAAGGACTGCTTCATCCTGGACTGTGTCTTTTTGGAGACAACGCTTATGTCAATACTCCTTACATGGCAACACCTTATAAGGCTGTAAGCAGTGGACCCAAGGATGCATACAATTTTTACCATTCACAGCTTCGCATTAGGATAGAATGTGCATTCGGTATGCTGGTTAATCGATGGGGTATCTTGCGTCGACCACTGTCATCAACAATGGGTCTCAAGAAGGTAACTTCTCTGGCAATCGCGCTGAGTCGGCTTCATAATATCTGTATCAACAGGCGCCTTGAAAGAGATGAGGAAGAACCCATCATTGAGCCATTGGCACAGGACAGGTTCGAGATTGAGTGTAGGGGAGGTATTCCATTGGAGGCATCACTTGTGGACAACCACTCGCTTCCAGAACAGTTGCTTCATAGGGGGGCAACACTTCGATGACATCATTGACAGGAACTACAGGCGACAAGAAGAAAGGCAGTATGCCGCACAAACAAAGATTCTTCCATGAGAAAGGCTTCTCAAAATAGTGGAAGATAATGATTACCAGCGCCCAGTGCCTGCGGCATGGAGAGAGGAGGAATAGAAAGTAGAAAGTGTTAATCGTTTGGTTGAAGGTGGTGGCAGTGTTGATCTGGATACGTATAACTAGTCTTTCTTTTTCTTTGGTGCTCTCTTGACTTCATATATCTTTTTCCTCATCTTCAACGTAGTCAGTAAAGCCTCTTGCTCATCGATGCACTATTGCCAGCTTTCGCGCTCTTCCTCAGACTGTGCCCTCACTTTGCCTAGTCTTGAGGCAGTAAGATCCTTGGTTGTTAGGGTGACACTGTCAATCACAGACTAGTAAGACAGTTCCATCTGTGGGTTTGTAAGAGAACGTCTCATGTCTTTCAAGTCGTCGCTGTCATCACCTTTCCTGGTGCGCTTTGTTTTCTTAGAAGTGTCTGTAGCTACCTTGTCTCCACTTGCAGCGATATTCTGGTCCAGTCTAGTGACAACCTTTCCAAGTTCGCCCATCTTGTCTGACAGGTGCCATAGATAAAGGTGATAAAGCTTGTGTCCAAGCTGCTCAAGCAAGTACTCTGCCCTGTTATCTCCAGCCAAAAGTCGCTCCTCACTGACATGACCGAAAGGGCGATTGGAATTGTCAGTGGTCAAATCTTGTTCTTCAGACGGTTCCGTGTCATCTATTTGACCAAAGCCATTACCGCTTCTTTCCCAGCTGTTGACGATCTCGTTCAGTTTCAACTTAGCGCCATTCCACTGGCGCTTGATGAAATCAGGAGTAACTGGATGGGGAACATCGTTCAGATAAATCTCGTGCTCCACAGAGAAGTTCAAGTGCAGTTCAGGTAGAATCTCAGTACTGGCAATGAAGTTGTCATCATTGTACTTATTCGCCAAGGCCTCGAAGAAGGTTGGTGGTCGTTCTTCGCTGTTACGTGCATCTAATTCAACTCGTTCCATGCATTGGCCTTCAGATGTCATTGCCTTGCGAACGTCATCTTCAAATGCAGCCACAATCATGCGCAGGAATGGTTTTCTCACTCGCCACTGAGTTGACTTCGCCTCAGCATCCTTCTGAGTGGCAGCTTCACAGAAATTGTTTTGGGTGGCTTGGCACAATACCGATTCGATCCGTAGCAAATACGTTGTGTCCGATGCATCCTTGATGGGATTGTCATTGAGCCAAGTCTTCAGTTGGCCTTGCTTCCAGTTGCTGGGGCGAACTTGCTTCTTGTGGCCCAGTTCTATGCTCCTTCTCTTCACTTCATCTACCATGATGGAATTCTGAGCCTTGAAGCGAGTTTGGTTCTTCTTGTTCAACTTGCAGTAAGGCTCCACAGCAATGTCACCAAGTTTGTGCCCATCTTCAGATGTGAGACCCATAAGAAGACAGAAGAGAGCGGCTTTATCATTGCCTGACTGTTCATACACTTGGCGAGCTGTTGGATTTGTTGATTCAGCGGCATTGGCTTCAGGAACAGGGGACTGCAGAATGCGAACAGTCGTTTTGAAAATCAGCTCTTAATCAGCTCTTACTCCCACGACCGGCTCTTAATCAGTTCTTAAAATAGGATCTGGTTTCAAACAAGCTCCTATTAAAAGAGCTGGTTAGGATCTGATTTTGAAAACAGCTCCTAAGGGCATTCTCTAGTAGATTCGTTCGGCCTAAAATTCGTTCTAAATCTATTTTAGAACGAATTTTTAGGACAAAAGCAATCTTTAACTCGAATTCGTCCTAAATTTCGTCCTATTTTTAGGACGAATTTTATTTTCTCGTCTTATTTCAGAAAAATAGGACGAATTATTTCGACTCGTCCTAACACTCGTCTTAACATGACCTCTAAATCCTTGAGTCTCCTTTGATGACATCACAGGCCATCGAGTCAACATGACTGAGTTAACAAGACTGAAAGATTGCAGCGCTACCGAAGCTAGCTACCCAGATAACAAACTCCAACAGCTACGTTATACTACAGAGGTTCTTCGTGGGAAGCAGAGGTGCTTTGTGGGAAGCTCCTAGCCTCACTATCAAGACCACTTTAATAGGCCGATAGAGGAGAGGTGCCTGCAGGACGAGTTTTGAGACCAGCTTTTTAGAGACTGAAACTCGTCCGTCCTAAAACTCGTCCTATCTTTAAATCTTAAGTCTGGTTTTAGAACGAGTTTTTAGAGATTGCCAATTCGTCTCCTATTTTTAGGAGACGAAATCCATTAAATAGGAGACAATCAAAAGGATTTAGGAGACGATCGGTAGCACGACTCGATTTTCCACAGAGGTCCAGCTCCTAAATTAAAGAGCTGATTTCAAAATGAGCTCCTAATCAGCTCCTAATTCTGCGAATCAGCTCCTAATCGCTCTAATCAGCTCCTAATTAATGGTCGCCGGAAACAAGATTCAAACAGTCATTCTGGATTCCCCAGGGGCTGGATTTGGCGCTGGGCGCTCCTGTGAATCAGGACTGCTACCATCAGTGCTGCTTTGCTATGGCTGACCAACAGTAGTGCCGCGCTGGTGTTCTTCATCACTACAATCAACCAAACTAGTAGAGGCCATGGTCAAGAGAGAACAAACAACAACAAGCAAAGAGGAAATGGAATAGAGGAGCGATTTGCTGCTGGCATTCAAGGAGCGACTATCCATATATACAGTCATTAAAACTATAAAGCTGGCTACCTCTATACTATCATTAGTCTATTGTATTATTGCAATGATGCAGACTTCGCCATTGAAAGGCAACGCATGATGAGAAAGGATGGTTCTGCGATAGACTTGGCGTCAATTTCTCAAGAACGACGATTTTTCCATTCAAACTTCTGATAGAGTTCGGGATTCGCCAAACTTGGACCCAATCATCGATTTTCCGACCAGGCCACTTGGATTCCAAGGTTGGCCTGGGGGTTCGAATGAAGGTTCGGCCCAGTCACGATTTCAGATTTTTGAGTGGTAAAAACTTCGATTCTTTGATTCTTGAACTTCGATTGCATGTGCTTCGATTAGAGTGTGGACAGGCTCTAAGTTAATCATAGGTTTGCCACTGCTGTCGACATGTCGCTTGGAATAGCGGAGGTTTGATACCAAGACGTGGCGAGGACTGGTTGTTGCAAAAGCCCAGAAGATCCTTTGGCAGAATCTGGTTGAAGCCTGAGGTAAAGGGCTGCAGCTCGAAGCCAAGGATTTGACAAAGCCACGAAAGGGTATTGCTTCGTTACTCCGGCCAATGGCTGCTGTTCCTGCTTCACTCATAGTTTCCTTGCAGCAAGTGCAAAGGAACAAGGCGGATACAGTACCTCGACCAGCTATATTACTGAGTAGGAAGCCAGCTAGCCAAGCTAGCTAGCTCACAAACTGCCAAAAGGGCTTTGACTCTGTGGTAACTTTTCGGTTGTCTGACTCCCCCCCCCCCCATGGGAATCACCCCAATGGGAATCATCAGTGCTTGGGCTATTGTGGTACAGTACTTATGAAATGTGGGATTGTGTCGGCAGGCTTTGTAGATTTCGTTGCAGTAGTTGATTAGTTTCTCCGGCGATTATCTGGATTGTTTCAGGATTTCGAGTCACTCC
This sequence comes from Seminavis robusta, assembly GCA_903772945.1. Classification (NCBI taxonomy): domain Eukaryota; phylum Bacillariophyta; class Bacillariophyceae; order Naviculales; family Naviculaceae; genus Seminavis; species Seminavis robusta. Next base: position 5,766 of record CAICTM010000999.1, on the reverse strand, counting down.
CTATTGCAAAGGCTGCAGTGTCGTCTCCGGATGCTCTTGACAGTGCTAATTGGATTGCCTTGCCACGGGATGCTCACTTCAATGCTGTTCCATTGAAGGTCCGGAGAGATGTCTTTGGAGTCGAAGAAGTTTTGGAAAACATGGCTGACGTCCTCGCGTAGGAGTCTGATTTCCTACCTGGTTTGTGTCATCTTTTGACATTGGTAAAGTGTTCTTTTCTTGAGGATTTGTTGGGTTGCCCCAATGTATCCCATTCCAGCGTTGATGCACTTGACGCAGAATCTTAGTAGTCCTTTCCATCAGGAACTGCCATTGCAGGTTTTGTTTTCGAAGGTGGATGACGTCTTTTTAGCGCTTCCTGGAGATCGCCCATGAACATCTCTCTCAGGTTGGCGAATCAGAGGTACTAGTAGGACATGGACGTTCTGATCCATTCGAGACTGTGGCTCTTCTTGATGCTGTTGAATATCTTGTGTATTGGGGTTGTCCGTGCTTTGGGGTACCCATAGAAGAACGAAGATTGGCTCCGGTTCCTCTTCTGGTACTCAGCTTTTCTATCTGAGTTGGATGTCTTGTCTTGTTGTCGCTTTTGGAGTAGCGTTGTACTTCCTCGTGGAGAGTAAGGTAGGTTATGGTGAGTCCTTCTTCCTCTGGATCCATGTCCCGAGACGACAAAAGACACACACGATGCCATCTTGTGGCCCTTCTAGCTAGAAGGGTCACTGGGTCACTGGGTCACTGGCAAACTTGATGCATCCTACAGCTTTCTGCTTTCCTAGACAACGCAGAAAAGCAGCTAGCTAGCTGTGGGTCTTACAGTCTTCTAGCTAGCGTAGGATGCAGTCTGGTCTTGCTTCTGCTTACTGTATGTACTACTATGTGCCTTTGTGCTGCCTGTCAAGAATGGGCGGGTTTCATGTGCAGAGCGGGGAGAATCTAATTCATGTTGTTTGTAAGGAAGCAGGCGGTGGAGACCAACCGAAGGAAAGAGCTGCATTGTTTCGTAACAGCAGATAGCGTCCTTCCAAGCCGAAGGCATGAGTACCAGGTCTAGCTAGCTAGCTAGCTGCAGGGGTCCTGTGCAACCGTGATTGCAAATTGCGGTGCAGCCAAGACAACAAAAGCATAAGGGGCATCGTTTCGAGGACCACCGGAGCCCTTCTTCCCGATGAGCACAACCAGCCAGCTAGCTATTGTACGATACCGTCCCGCAGCTACTTGAGTAGAGGAAAGAGATTCCATCAAGATAATTCAAAACGTGGCTTTTTGTGCTAAAATTGTTTTACTACGGTAGACTCGTGATGATGATATGGTACAGTATGTGCGAGAGTGTGTGTGTTCAGTTAGGGTTGCAAAACGTTCGTGTGGTTCTTTGCTTCTTGTTGTTGTCGTCTTGCCTCCAAGCGACGCTGCCGTGCCAACAAGCGGACCATCAAGACATGGTTGCGTCGGGACCAGGGATGCTTCTTGGGGCTAGTCGTATTCTTGTTGTTGGAAGGCACCACTACATTGTGCGGCAGCAATAGTTGGTACATGTCTTGTTCCAATTGTGCATGAATGCGTTCGAGGAGGCGTTGTTGTCGCTGTTCGTCGTCGTCGTCCGTGTCCGCTTCATTGTTATCGTCGTCTTTCTTGAGAACCAGCGCATCGACCCCTGAATTGGACACACAGGACCGCTCTAGAATCTTTAGACAGACATCTTGTTCGGCATCTTTGGGGTGTTGTTCCGTCTCGTGGCAAATCTTTTCCGCATACTTCTGCCACACCTGATCATATGTCATGCCATGTGCTTGGAACTTGCCGTACTTGAGCCATTGTCGGAACCCATCAAAGAGCGTGGCCGCAAGTCTGGCGGGAACCGTGCATCGTTCACGGGCATACAACTTGGCCGCCACACGAGCTTGGTACGCCAGTGGAGCTAGGTCTTGTGGTTGCAACTGACCAACGCCCAATTGAGAAAGCTCCAGTAACGCACTCGGTAGTAGTGTCTTGTAGAGGCGTCGGGCCGTGGACGCCTGAAGATCTCCCCAAAGCTTGTTCTGATTGCCGCCAAAGGTTTCGCGCAATGCTTCCACGCTGGTGTAACGTCCCGCCCATTCCAGTTTGCGCCGCAAGACTTCCTCTTCGTCCAGAACAAGGGGCGCCACGGCACGAATCTTCTTCTTCTTCTTGGGTTGTTGTTGACGAGAAGCTTCCTCCTGGCTGCTGTCGGGAAGGACGGCCAAGTCTCCTCGGAACAATCGATCCGCCAAAGACAGTCCATCGACTGGTTGTGCCAGAGGATGGGGAATGGCAGTCGAGATTTCCAGAGCCGACTTGGACTTGGTGGTGGCAGACTTGCCGTTTGGAGCAACAATGCCAAAGGCAGTCACGTTCTCGGTGCACAAGGAGCTAGTAGCTAGGAGCACCAGAAAGGACGCGGTGCGGCGGTATCTAGCGTCATGACTGTTCATGGTGAAGTGGTTGTACATGTTTCATAAAGGGAGGGAGAGTAATGAGAGGATTTGGAGGTACGATACCAAAGCCGCCGAAAACTTGACTGCGATGCCTCCGTCTTCTTCTTCATTGGCTTGCAACTGCAAGCAAACTGGGCTCAGAAGAAGCATGCAACAGTTGGGACAAGATTCGTGTTCTTTCTTGTCCAACAGAGACAACGAATTGGACAATGTACCGGGAAGCTACGGAGTTGTACGTGCGAACTCTAGGCTCACGTCACCCAACTCGCACGAAATGAACTTCAATACTTTCTCCCAAAGCAACGCATCATCAGAAATTGTCAGATACTTTGACACTGGCGTCAATGACGATCCGGTTTTCAACACAAGCTGGATAAGGTTTTTGGAAAGCTTGCAGTTCTTTGTGACCAATGAAGGGCCTGGAGAACAGTATTTATTGTCCGGAACGTGGACAGCTGGTGACTGAGCTGGCACCCGTTCGAGCTGACGCCATGACGGTCACCCAAGGTAGTAAAATACAGCCTGGTTGGCTTTCACTAAACCTTGCCAGCATGCAGCGAGGTGGAACATTCTACATAGCACCGAGTAATCCCAAGCACGAAGGAGGTGGATGTGCTGATGGTTCATCCTTTGCTGGTACCAATTTTTGTTCTACTTTAGCATCATACGCCTGAATCAGAGTTTTATGGGTTTATTTTTTGCATTACAATCAAACATATAACTACGAGCTAGCTAGCAAGCAACAGCGGGCATGCACAATGGATCTTTCTCTTCCCAAAGTAGTGATACTCTTCTTTCTCTCTCTCCTGGAGTCATTGGAAACCATTGGTTTTCAGGTTCATTCCAACTTCTTGTTTGACTCCTGGCTGTTGCTGGTCATACCATGGCGCTTGTTGACAACCCAACCTCCAAGGGTAATGGCTGCAAAGCACACAAAGGGAGCTAGACCAGGTCCACCAAGGAGCACTTCCAAAAGGTTCAAAAAGGCAAACAACAGAAAGACTGGAATTCCAATCAGAAACACTTGGACAAAGAATCCCTGTTGATTGGCAAACTCAGCTAGGCTCCTTCCAGCCACCAAGTAGAAATGAATGCCTTCTTCGTCCCTGCTTCGTTCCAAGATTTGGCAAGCATTGGAGGACACTCCAAGGCACAACATCCTAACAGGGGACATGAACCAATGCAAAATCTTGTCTTCAGTCAAGAATTGGAACAGTTTGGAGTTGTGCACAACAATAGGAGCTTGGTCTTGAATCGAGACATATGTGGATGTCAGAATTCCATCAACAAGGATCAATCCATCCGGGGTCAATGGCATGTACATTCCTTTCTTCTGAATAGTGGCAACCTTGGTGACAAGGGCTGGGTGCATGTCATCTTCTTGACTTTCACTTTTCATCACACGATCCCCAGCTTTCACTGCATCAGCTCGAACAGGCTGGAGCTGATTTTCATTGTCCAGCACAAAGACCAAGTGGCCACCAGTCATTTCCAATGGAGTGTGATTACTCTTGTCTGTGTAGATTTGGTAGAAGGTTCCCTCAATATCTTCATGGCGATGCCCAAAACTGTACACTGGTTGGTATAGACTGCTCCCTGTCAAGACTTTGTCACCAACCTGGAGACTTTTCATTGAAACAGATCCTTTATTCTCAACCTGCACAGTTGCAGACTCTGAGAAACAGTTGGAACCACCTCGTTCACTTGGAGGAGGAACAAAGGCATTATTGTTATTAGTAGTAGAGGAGCTCTTGGAATTGAGGGGCTTGTCACATGTACATGAAAGAGTTAAATCTCCTCCCGTAAGGCTACTGTACTCATAGTACAAGCCCAAAGTAGTGGCATCATTGGAATCACTCATTGTTACTGAAAAGTCACAGCTTTTGGCTGCACTGCCACGCAAAGAACCCACAGAGCCAGAAGCTCCATTGAAGGCATTGGATCCCCCCACATCATCACCATAGACAACTTGGAGCCTGAAATAGTCGCAATGACCAGAAACAGAACATGTGGTTGTCCCCCCACCAGCCACATCGAAATTGCTGTTGTCATGCACAGGCTGCAGGCGGCCACCAGTACCACCACCACCAAGATTGGATCTCATGTAGCATGCCGAGGCAGCTTGGAAATTCATGGTTGCAATTGCAACCAAGATGCCAAGAGACATCTTATTGGCAAAGCACATAGCGGAGTTTTTGGTTGTAATTGTCAATGTCATTGTCAAATGAATGTGAATACTAGAAGGATAAAAAGTAGTTTGAGTATTTGTTTGATACCAAGTTGAAAAGTGTCTTTGTTGTTTGTGTTTCCTTTAATTTTGTGAGAGTTTGTGTTTCAGCCCTTGCTCCTTCATCATCTGCACGGGTCATGCTGGCCGACGTAGACATGCTTGATTCAAAGAGGAAACTCCGGTTGGATCCGAGCCCGGACTCAACGCTGTCTTCTTGCTTGGTTCATCTCCAGTATGGACCACAAATAAATAAAACAGTCTGACTGGCTTCCAAATGAGGGGTTCGTGGAACCGGTACAGATGTACCGGTACTAGTCTAGCTAGTATAGTACCGATGGTACCGTTGATGGGGTTAAGGTGACGAGCATCAAAGTCGGGAGGGAGGCGTCGATGCAGTGCTTGGTGCGTAGCCAATGATGCTCGAAGCTATACATTCCCAAGTATTAGAACTGCTAGCTAGACTACTGAATGACTCGACTCTGGCGAATTCGCTTGAATGATTCGTTTCGTTCTTCCGTCCAATTTCAATCTCAAACCGTTTGACGCTTTGCCTGGGACTGATTTGGCAACTCAAGTTCTGCTTTTCCTGATTACTCCCACCGTACCAGGTAGCACTGCCATTGGTGCTCAAACAGAACTGCATCAGTCCGTCGCAGCTGCCAATCCAGTGGGCAGTGGCATTGATGGAACTGGCGCATGGCTGCGCTTCGCTTCAACCGTGTGATCTCTGTGAGCACGAGTGGCTGAACTATTGACGAGGGGTATTTCACCTGTTCCTCTTCCCGCCCGAAGTCGGGCCACGATGATCAGTAGCGAACCTTCTTGGTCGCTCCTTGTGCAATCTAATCTTCGCTTCTTCTAGCTAGTGCAGAAACCGCTTGACACACAGGACACTCACTCACGTGGCTAGCTAGCTAGTGTAAGAGAGGCGTTACTATGGGTTAGAGGGGACTATGGAGAGGATGGGTTGCAGAGGAGGAGGGCAGGATGCACGAACACGAGTAGAACAATCGATCCAGTGGCACCAAAACCAAAGAGGGAGGGAAGGCAAGGTGGGGGGCAGGGAGGATCAAAGGAGTA
>CAICTM010000998.1:0-40153 GCA_903772945.1 Seminavis robusta | reverse complement strand
TTCGCTCCATGCTGTCTCTGACAACCCAAGCAGGAGGAGCCACTGCAGGAACTAACTCCACTTTCCAGCTACCACCACCACGATTCAGCAACTCCAGTTTCCAGTCACCCGTTGGCCTTGAGGTCTCTACACCGGTTCTAGGAGCAGATCCACTACCAGGCGTAAACAGAAGCCCATCCGTGCCTTCTGGCATCAATCCAGGGGTTGCTGCGCTTGGAGGTGTCCTTGTATTGGGAGCGTCAAAATTTTTGGGAACCAACAAACCAAAGAAGACCGACAAACCCAGTGCATCCGAGAAGAAGCGAAAGCGTCCCAAGCAGGTCCATTTTCAAGATTTGGACACTGCTACATCTCCTAACAAACGCAAAAAACCAGATCAAAAGGTCAGTTCATACACTTCTCACAACAAGTTTGTAAAATGGTGTCATCTCCAGTGCTCCTTAATGGAGCCGCCCCTTCCGGGGGCCTGTGGTTCCTTTGGAGCCCCGTGGTTGAGGCTTGCCGGTACGCCCCTAGCCAATATACGCTGCAAGATGGTACCTCAATCTTTCATTCCTTCATCATTCCTGAGACAAGTCTTACAAACCTTCTCGCCTCTTCTACTTTTATTTTAGGATGGACCTGGCACGGCTATGGAAGAAGGATCTTTGTTGGATCAAGTGCAAGATAAGATGGCGTCCAAGCCATCAGCCAGTACTGGTACTCCATCATCAGCCCGTGCTCCATCTGCATATGTCTTGAGCAGTCGCCGTCAAGGTACCAAGAGATCCAAGGAAAGCATCAGTCTCAGCATGGCTTCCCCAGCGTCGTCAATCTCCAAGGCCAGTGATTGTGGAAAATTTGTCAAGGGTCGAAAATTTGTCAAGGCCAAACGTCCTGTGCGTGAAAATAATGCAGCAGCAGCAGTGGCATCTAATGATCGAGATGGTGATGCGGGTTCCAATAATCAAGATTCGGATGCAGCAGGGGCATCCAGCAATAATCAAGATGGTTCTGGTCAAGATGGTTCTGGTGCAGCAGCGGCCGCGCCCAAGAGTAGAGAAGATGGTTCTGGTTTGGCGGTGGCGGTGGCGGCCAAGACGGGAAAGAGTACTGGAGAAGATGATGATGATGCTCCGATGTGTGAGCTTGAGGAGGTTCGGGAAGATGGCGTGAAACAGCAGGATTCTGTGGACTCGCTTGCCCTTTCCAAGTCACTTTCGCCAAAGTCCCCTGACATGTATATGTCTGACTCCTCCAACGAGAATGAGTCCAAGAAGGATTCATTGCAATCGCAAGATGATTCTGGAAGCAGTAGTCTGTTTGGTGAGTCATATGTCAGTTCCCCACCAGCAGGCGAGAAGCTGGGAGAACCTATATGCTTTGATGTTTCTCCACCTGCCACAGTACCCGATGCAAGACTCTCGGCGGCATTTCGTGGAGTTGAGGCCGAATGGCAGAAGGAAGATTCCCGGCATCCTGGAGACAAGTCGAAGAGTGGTGATGAAGAGGACGAGTCAAGCCCAAAAGAAGACTCGGAGTGCACCCGAAAGCATTTCCGCGAGATTGATGAAGATGACAATCCCACAAGCAAGAGTCGTCGCCTCGAATTGCAAGAGCAATTGGAAGATGCACAATTTCCTGCAGAGCTTTCACGAGGTCGTCGATCCTCAGCTAGCACACACGTTGCAAGTCTAGAGAGCATCTTGGAGGACATTTCGATCAATCCGGGCGACAAAACTATGCCACCAGAAGAATTCCAACGTTTGAAGGACCAACTGGATCAAGATGCTAAAGAAGATGGCGAGAAGGCCTGCAATCCCGATGAATCAGCTTTCTCAGCTTTCTCACCGGAGACATTGCGACGTGTGATTTTGGAGGATGCCAAGGATTTGGATCAGGAACCAGCGAAGGAATCAGCCGAGAAGACCGACAAGTGCCCCTGCGGTGCAAAGGACCTTTGCATTTGTGATTTGAATACACCCACCAAAGGAATCTCAGGTGCCACAACTTCCGACAACACCAAAGGAATCTCAGGTGCCACAACTTCCGACAGTCCTGAGAAGATGGCCTCAAAGGCGGATGAAGATCAGGACCCTCTGGCCTCCGAGAAGCACAATCTTGAGAAGACATCCAAGGGCGATGGTTTGGATAAGGAACTGGCAAAGGAATCCGGCGATGACGAGTCCAAAAAGGACGCACTGGCAACGGCTGGTGGCACAAGAGATGAATCAAACACAGAAAATGGCGAATTGGCAAAGGAATTGGCAAAGGAAGCTGACAATCTGGATTGGGCTGCTCCCAAGGATGACGATGAAGAGATGGAATCAGAAGGCGACAAGAAGGCAGCATCAACCTCAAGAGTTGTCGTTCTCGATTCAGCTGACCCAAAGGACAAGTCCGCAACGGCTGAGGGCATTGACGATGAAGAAGATGCAGCCGTCAAACCACCAACAGCCGGGATGCTATTTCTTTTTGATGAAAAGTCCAAAAAGGACGCTGGGTCTGAAGAGTCGGCCAAGAATGATGGCGAAGAAGACGGTGAGAAGGCAGCCACCTCTGCTGATGATGACAAGGCCTCAGATGAAGACAACGGCAAGCAGGCAGTGGAAGATGCACATGCTGAAGAGTCGGCCAAGGGCAAAGATGCCGACCACGACGAAGAGATGAAAGACGCAGCTGATGTAGAAGCTCGAAGTGCATCGGCGAAGGACAAGTGCGATGAGGAACTGGCCAAGCACCAAATTGAAGAGATGAAAGACACAGTCGCTGACCCAAAGGACGCGGAAGAGCAGAATGAGTCCGAAAAGGACACTCTGGCCACAGTTGAGGGCGCTGACCCAAAGGACGCCGAACCAAAGGACGCGGAAGAGGAAACGGCTGAGGGCACCGCCGACGATGATGAAGAAGATGCAGCTGCGTCAGGATCCAAAGAAAAGGAAAATGCAGATGATACCAGCAATGCAGGCAATGATGAAGGTCAGGACGACGACGACGCAGATACTGGCAAGACAAATGTGCCGGCGGACGGGAAGGACGCAAATGAGCAGGCGTCAGATAATGACGAAGAATCAGCTGCAGTCGACAAACCACCGGTGGCAGCGGCGAAGGAGTCAGATGAAGCTCTGACAACGGCAAAGGAGTCAGTTGTCGCTGATCCAAAGGATGTGGAAGAGCTGACCGAGTCCGCAACGGCTGATCCAAAGGATGGCGAGCCGTTGGAGGAGTCCTTGGAGGATCGTGTGGAGCCCTTGGAGGAGGATAAGGAGGTTGCAAATGATAACAACAAGACCGATGACGAAACTCTGGAGTACGACAAGACATCATCAATTCCAGAAGAGGACGGGAAGAAGGCAGCAGTGGACAACGAGGGCGTGAGCGAAAAGCCAACTGCCGACGACAAAGACAAAGGTCAGGAGACATCGAACGACACTAACGCATCGGCTGCAAAACCAACTGCAGAGCGCGGATACCTTGGACCAGCTGGAAAAAATCCTCGGAAAAGTCAACGTAAAGAGGTCCCACTGTTAGAACAACCTCGACCGCTCGTGCCTTTGTTGGGTCTCAAGAACACCTCGTTTGATCCATCCGTCGTCAACAACATCAAAAGCAAGAGTATCACCACCTCTGGAGTTGCTGGTGGACTAGCAGGCACAGGGTTTGCCTCAGCATCGGGTTTTGATCCGAAACAGTCAGTCGAGTCACCACAGCGAAAGCGAAAGCAATTTGCAGTCACTGGCCAAGCACGTAATCTTGATTACACAACCTGCAAAAAGCCTTCTCCAACCCGAAAAAAAGCATGGAAACAACTGTCGCATCCAGCTACTACCACCACCACAACAACAGAGGACGGCGCGACGCCTCCAGAGAAGGACTCAGAAGTGGCACTCACGTCGGACAGCTCTGACAAGTCTCAAGTGTATGGTGGAATCGCTCATCGTGCCGACGACAATGTGGAAGATGGCACCGGTGACAAGGAAGATGTTGGAGACAAGGATGACGGCACTATGCCTTCAGAGAAGGACTCACAAGCAGCACTACGAACATTGGACAGCTCTGACAAGTCTCAAGTGCATGCTTCTTCCAGCCAGTCCAAGGATGACAATGCAAATGCCGCAGCCATAGGATCCAAGGATGATGAAGATGACGCAACTCCTGCTCTGACAGCTGCCGAGTCTTCCGGATCCACCAACAGTGGCGACGACAACGCTGGTGCCTCTGGCTCGAACGAAAGTGACGACCTTGTGAAAAATCCTCTTGTTGGTGGCAGCAAAGACAACCAAGCCTCTGGTTCGAACGACAGTGACAACCTTCCTCTTGGCGGCGGCGACGACGATGGTGCCTCTGGTTCGAACGACAGTGATGACCTTGTCAATCCTCTTGGTGGTGACAGCGAAGAGGAAGCTGGTGCCTCTGGTTCGAACGACAGTGACGACCATGTCACTCCTGGATCCAATGACAGTGACGACCTTGTCACTCCTCTGGGTGATGTTCCTGCTAGAGCTGCTAGAGACGACACCGGCGCTGAAGCTTCCTCGGAAGACACGGAAGACACCAGTCGAGCCGATTCGAGTGCAAGTGCAAGTGCCTTAGACAGCAGCCATGTTCCTGCTAGAGACGACACCGGCGCTGAAGCTACCACGGAAGATACCAGTCAGCCGATTCGAGTGCAAGGCCTTAGACAGCAGCATGTTCCTGCTAGAGACGACACCGGCGCTGAAGCTACCACGGAAGATACCAGTCGAGCCGATTCGAGTGCAAGTGCAAGTGCCTTAGACAGCAGCCATGTTCCTGCTAGAGACGACACCGGCGCTGAAGCTACCACGGAAGATACCAGTCGAGCCGATTCGAGTGCAAGTGCAAGTGCCTTAGACAGCAGCCATGTTCCTGCTAGAGACGACACCGGCGCTGAAGCTACCACGGAAGACACCAGTCGAGCCGAATCGAGCGCACGTGCCTGGGCCAGTGAAGATGAGCCATTGTTGACAGAATCCGAGCAAGACCAAGCATGGGCAGATATGGAAAGCAAGCAGGACCGAAACCGGGAGCTGGAGCGAATTGGAATGGGTGGAGATCCTAGTCCATGCTCAGAGCAACGAAAGCAAACGCTATTGGAACTCTACGAAAATATGCACAGTAAAAAATGGAAAGATGTTCCCCTCCCAGGGTGTAAGTCAGTGGCTTCAATGTTTCTTTGCTGTTTTCTGGTTGTCAGCTCACACCTCTCTTGCCTCTGCTAACTTGTTATTATGTTTGTTCCAGTTTGTTATTGCTATTTTACAAGTCCGAAATTGGTTTGGATGGTAATGCCGGGATCACTTGCTCAGGTCAAGTGGAATGCTCGAACGTCCACGTGGAAAGTTCGCTTCCATGGTGAAGATGGCAACATTGCTGAACACTCGGTGAGCGATAGGATGATGGACCAATTTTTGACTGACAGAGGCTACCGCATGCTGAATGAGAGCGAAGTCAAGAAGCCAGGTGGTTGGAAGAACATTCCACCAAAGTACCAGCAACTGTATGTGGAGACTTTGACTTACACTGAGTCAAGACCAAGAGCTGATGGAGGCGTGGAGATGAAAGACCCGGTGGCCAATGTATGTGTGTCCTATGATGCCCAAGATGACTTTTGCTTCAATGCACGGTGGAAAGAAGCTGGCGAAGCAGGCAAGATGTTCGCCAAAGAGCAAAAGAAAGAACTCAACAGTCGTCGCGATGCCAAGGATACTGTCTTTCGCCGGATGCGGATCGGATGTGCTGGGCCTTCAGAAGATTCGAAGTTTGACTATTTCGAGGGACCGACTGGTGACAAAGTGGAGCTCACATTCAAACAGGCACCAGGGACACTGACATGCATATCTTCGGCCATGTCTTCCGCAGCGAAATTCATGGGATACAAGGTAAAAGCACATGAACTCAACAACCGGCTAAACGAGGAGCTCCGCAAATCGAAGCAGGCATATGGTGATCAATATGTGGCATCTTTGAATGAATATGTCAACAAATGTGAGGGTATCATCTGTCAAACACTGGTGCGCAAGCCAGTTGATGCTTTGAAGTCCTTCAATCCACTGACTTATGATGGTGATGATCCTGTCTTAGTCAAACTCAGTGAGCATGTTGTTGTATTCTGCAAAGGCCTTTTGTTTGAACCTTCCTTGCCCTATGCTCTTGCAGCATCACAGAAGAACCTTGATTGGCTTTGCAATGATCACTTCAAGGGCTTTGTATGGGCAACAAAGTACACGGCAACTACCAAGAGGAAGCAGAAGCAGAATGCCAGGGGAAGGCAGAAGAAGAAGAAGCAGAAGAAGAACTACTAATAAGTATGAGTGTATGAGTACTAGCTACTAGTTGTATTGGAATAGGAATAACTTCCCCTAATAGAAGCCATTATTTCAGGAACAGACACTTTCCTAACTGTGACAGAACTGTCAACATGTTGTTGCATAATTACCTGGTACTATTCACAACTAGATACTATTAGTCTAGCTATTTACCGTTACTGTAGCACAGTGGCTGGTTTTCTACAGTACGCAAGCTTCTACTAGCTAGAGGGGGCCAGGCTTCTTTGGCGAAAAAGAGATTAGGGGTCACAAATTCGGACCAATAGGGGCAAGGGGGGCTTGACTGACTTCAAACTTCCTGCTTGGATCCTGGTGGACTGGCCAGACGCCGCGACAGCAACCATTGGGAAAGCAGCAAGTATCATCCTGGATGTTTGCATGTTCATTGCTTGGTCGCTCACCATGTTCCTCCCATAAAAGAACAATACAAGCTTCATATAGCTAGCTACGACATACTAGTACGAACACAATCAAAATGAGCCAATTGGACTTGGTTCGTACTCGACCAGCCTTTGAAAAGCTGGCGATAGGACCTCTCATGATATTTGGAGAAATGGTCACAGGAGGCCACTATCTGGAAATACTAAAATATGCCAAGCAAATGCACGTGGGTCATCAGGAAACTCCTTCCTATTGGATTCTCCACCGAAACTTCCTACAAGAGTCTGGTGGCAAATACTGGGCGACATTTTACCGAGGATTTGCTCCTTGGGGATTGATTGAATGCTACAAGGGAATTCCGGTCCTCTTTATCCAGCACGAAGCCATGTATCAACTGCAAGCCAAGACGAGCTTGTCTCACAAAACGTCGGAACGCATCTCGGGTGTCCTGGGTGGTGCCGCACAAGCCTTGTTTGTGTGTCCCTTGATTAAACTGAAAGTCACCGTGGTGGCCGATGCCAAGGCCAATGCCATGACACCCACCGCAGCCATGCGGCGTCTCATTGCCACCAATGGAGTGGCCTCCTTGATGGATGGCATTGTCCCCATGGTACTTCGAAGAAGTCTCGATTGGGGCATTCGATTTGCCGTGGCGGGGGAAGTCAAGGATCGCATCCAAGCGCGGAGACAAGCAAAGGGGCTGACACCCAAGCTCGAGTTTCACGAACTGCTCGTGTGTGGACTCATTGGGGGCGCTGCTTCGGCGGTCACACATCCCATTGACAATGTCATTACCAATTCGCAAAAGCCTCTTCCGTACCCCGGTGCCAAGCGAGATTTCTGGTCCGTCATAAAAAGAATGTATCGGGAGTCCGGTATGAATGGCTTTACACGAGCCTGGGGAATCAAAATTGTGGATAATGCCTACCACTTGGCGTGGATGTATGGTGTTGGCACTGTGGCGTACGACTACATGGCCCGGGCCATTCACAATCGTCAATCTTAGCTTGCTAGCGCAAGGAAGGACGAGGGAAAGGAACATCGGGAATTGAAGAACAGTGCCAACAAAACCCAAGGGTTCACTGCTATTTAATGGAGGACCAAACCACAGGATGAGACTACCTGACTACCTCCACCACACAACAAACCGGAAGGAAGGACGTGCAAGAAAGACGGGAGAGAAAACAAAGGAAGTGGCAACAAACCAAACCAGGGGCGACTGACACGGAAGAGAGGATGAACCACAGAATTCTCCACACACTGCACAAGCAACAAAACGGATGGAGGGGGGGGGGGAGGAAGGTCAAAAGTGCTGGAGATGCCAACACAACAATACCAAACGGTTCACTGAGGCCAGGACGAAACACTGCATCATTCCCACATCCACACGCGCATAAACAAAACAATAAAATGGAAGTGGTTGGTCTTTAACAGCCGAGACGTGCCGCCGTTATCGCTATTACAGCGGATTCAAAGACCTTGGTCCTCTTGGTTGAGGCGGCTTGGTGGAGTCCTATAACGCTCTTCATCCTTCTTTTGTTGGAAATGCCTGGGATTGGGAATCATGTCACCGGGCCCGATTCATCATTCATTCATTCATCCAACGTTATGCGTCGTGTTGATCGGATGTCAAGCTGCACCGTTCTGCATCGAATATCGTAGGACAATCATCAGTATAAACCCCATCCGGAATCGCCAGCTTCTTTACGCGACAGATCATGCCGTTGGGGAACACGGCAGTTTTGAAAGAAGCTTTTGGAGAGTCGTTTTCAACGAGACCCAGCTCTTGCAACTTTTCTCGAGAAAGCTCAGGCAGGGCTATCGGATGTTGGAGCGGGTGGAAAGATACATCACAGGCCAAGGAAACGAAACAAAACCCAGAGTGACGTACCGTTTCTTTCTCTCATCTCGGGCTGCAGATACGCCTCTCTTGCAAATCCGAAATCCATGTCAATGTTTTTGGAATCTTGATCGAGACACAGGCGAGTTGGAAGATGTTCTGCCACATTGAAATGGTTCTCTCGGAGATATATGGAGAAGATCACAGATACTACGACCAACGGGAAAATGATTGTAGACAACACAGAATCCTTCAATGCTAGTAGACCAAACACTGTGTTGATTGTCGCGTGTTGACCAGACATTAGTGAAGGCAATTTTGAGAAGTGGCAGTCGTTACGTGGCAACCACCAAAAGTCCCGTACCTGTGAGCTCCGCAATGAGGAAACAAGTCGTCAGTATCTTGATGAAGTTCATCCACAGCCTCCCCCCTGAGTCAGGAGTTCTTTTGTAGATGTAGATCATCTGGTGTCGGAAGAGTACCTCCAATAGGAGGAAGCAGAAGGCACACACGAAGCTCACCAGCGGAGCAATTACTACATAGACCAGATACACCATGTAGAGAAACACCTGAAAAGCATCAAACGTTAGATATTCACGACCCCTGAAGTAATAATGGAAGATGCCTCTTGTGGATCTCGATTGCACTCACCAGGCTGGACATCTGTCTCCCGTATTCAAAGTCTTTCACTTCCGACATTGGACTCAGCCCCATCACGATCCGTCGTCTCTCTCGTGGGGTGAGGTGTGAGCCAATGTGTCGCCTTGCCACTGCCATGCCTATTCTCACAATACCAAATCCCTCCATCACGAATACGGAAACGGTCGAGACAAAACATAGCTGTACAAAGAACGTTGATTGTGCTGGAAGGGTGGTAGCGAGCAAGTCAATGATGCTTTTTGGCGTTGAAACTACACTTTGGAGAGCCTAAGTCGCGTCAAAGTGGTTGAGCGAACATACGTTGGACAGATAATTGGTCAACTTTACTCGACAAAGCGTTGCTTACATCAAGCACACCACCTGAAATGGCGCTGACAAAAAATGTTTGGATGATCATGAAAGCTGCCAGCTTCACGAAGAGGGAAGCCTGGTTTACTGAACCAGAGATGTTTCCTTCAAAGTTCGTAACGGATGTCAAGAGCATTGGGAGGAGGGAATTCAAGGCGACAAGAAGCTGCAGTAGGAAAAAGGAAAAGGGTTGGTTTCTCTCGTCGAAGCAGCCATGTCAACAGCACCGCAATCAAGCTCCCTACACGCACCTGAGGAGCTAGTAGCTCAAACAAGGGTTCCAGGGCTGGAACTGCATTCAGCAGGTTGTCAACAGCCTCGACTTCTTGTCGCAGTCCTTTGACTGAGGACAGACTCGCCACAAATGACACGGGAACAGTCCAAAACAAGCAAATCACACTGGATAAGCCAAAGCTCATGAGGCGCCCAAGCTGAAGGTCATGATGTTCTCGTCCCGCATTTGCCCAGAAGACTGTGCTGTTGAGAAAGCATGCATTGGCCGAGCGTCCGTTACTAGCTAGACGCCAAGAGCTTACCGTCTTCTGAATCCGGTGCCTCCAATACCTCAAATGTGTACGGTTCCTCTACTCGCAGTAATCTCTCTAGCATGTGAGACAACTCTGCAAACCTAAGAATGCAACAGAAGTTACACCTGCATTTCATGAGAGCTCACCGTGATGGACCATTTGCAGGGATGCGTGGGTTGTCGACAAACTTCCAAAGACTACAAAAGCAGCGCTGAAGATTTCCCCGTCCTCGTTGGGAAAAACGAGCTTGACAGCTTCTGTCGCTGCTTTTGTGACAAGCTCAGTTGCCTCTTGCACGGGTGGTCCAATGACAGCCTCTTGAACGCATTTTGTTTGGTCTTTGAAACGCTCTAGCAAGGAATCCTGTTCTTGCTCTGTGATGGCACTTCCCCTGACCCAAGATGCTTCGTCAGCCACATCAGAATCGAATTTATCTTCTACAGGTTCAACATTTGCTCTCTCGTGAAGAGCATCAATGCACGCTGCAATATCAGCATTCATGGTCTTGAGTTGTTTTGTGTAAAAGTCAATCGAGTCCACTTTGTCGTTGTTATTGATCAGAAGATTGACACCTGGAAGAATCGTGTCTTCAACATGCTGAGGTCGTTCCCCATTGACTTCTTGCTCTGCCACTGCACGTTCCAATTTATCAATGATAGTGTCACGCTCAGCAACCTTTCTCCTCAAATTTCTGGTTCCCAAACAAATGGAAGCTTCTTGGACGTGAATCCCCCTCAATGACTTTTCAAAAAAATCTTTGATACCCCTGTTGCTGCGCCATTCTTCTGGGATGTTTCGAATGTACACTGCAAAATTCCTAGCCTTTTGTTGTTGTAAAAAGGAGTGCCTCAAATTGGTAAACCATTGCATTTCTTTCAAAATCAAATACATGGCATGACCAAATACCACATAGGTCGCCACGGTGGTCGCAATGAAGCGGGGTGAATCATTGGGAATATGACCCGTCGTGATTTCCAGAATCTTATCTTCGACCATTGTGTCATCCAAAGTGCCACCCCTGGCAGTGCTGTAGACTGGCATCAACCAAATGGATACAAAGATTCCGGTCAGGGTCAATCGGAATCCCATGTTGCAGATCCTAACAAGACACATCGCATCCAATCCATTCTGCTCCACAAATTGCTTGTCATCGATTTGAAATAGTTTCCAAGTCCAGGAAAAGAACCCATGTTGCGATTTGGCCAGGCACTGCATGTCCTTGGGACCGTCATCATCAGTTGTTGTTGACACTTCATTTTTGCTCCTTCTATCAGTACGAGCAGTGTTCTCATCGGCGTCATTCCCTACCGAATAGCAGTCTGTCTGGCGAATATTATAGGCATCTGGATACCTGAGCCTAGCCCAACAAAAGGTAAGAAACGCTACTACCATTGCTGACCCATAGACTGCAAATGTATCTCGCAAGACTTCGGAGTCATTGGGATTTGTGCTGTTAGTGGACAGCGTTTCTATGGTCGTGGCATTCTTGATGAGGTCAATAAGACTCGCGGCCGTCTCGTTGTTTCCAATCAAGCTGGTAGTCGTCATAGTCCGTCTACTAAACGACGGTAGAGGAAGGTGCCTCTAGATAGCTAGCAAAGCAAGATTAGTGCAATTCTGCAATCATTGCAGCGACAACAATGGTGCCGCACACCACAGATGGAGCGAGATTCGAGGAGAGTGGTTTTGTGGGTGGTGTTTGCGTGGGAGCTGGCTGTGGGCTGTGGGTCACAAAAAAGGCTTCTCGAGATAACTCCTACCGGTACAGTGTACGGTACTACTGAAAGGGCCCCAAATCAGGATTTTAAGAATCCAATTAAATTGATCAATTCCAAACCAAAATATAAATCCGAAACCTAAATATAAAACCGAAACCTAGATATAAAACCGAAACCAAATTCCTATGGTAAATAACTATTAATAGTAAAATCAAGCCGAAACCTAAATATAAAATCGAAATCAAAATTTAAAATTAAATTCATATTATAATATCGAAACCCAAGTACAGTATGAAGCAGAATTACTTGTAAATCGCGATTTCCGGCCCTTTCAGTACAGTAGCTAGTACCGGTACCGGTATTACTATAAAAAGTGCGTACGGTACTGTATTATTTGGTTTCCCACGGTTTCTGTTGTTAAATCCCAGTGACGCAACACCAAAAACTATCTTGGGACAATGCAGTTCTTTCGCGGCCGCACCAACACTTACAGACGTACTAGTACCGCATGTAGGTACCGTTCCTTCCTTTTGCATTTTTTATTTGTTCACGCCTAAACCTGTTCTGGTACAGTCGTACCAGGTATCAGTTCAAGCGTGCGGATGTTTGGTGCCCTGGTAGTCTAGGTTTCAGAATCGAATCCTTATCCTATCAGTTTTCAGAAAGAACTATGGAATAGGGAAAGGTAAAAGATTCTCTGTCTGTGTTTACGTCTTTGTTTTGTCCTTCTGATTCCTTGCAACGCTATCAACCGTTTGATCACCCAGGTAACAGGAACATTGTACCGGTACAGGTACTAGCTAGAACAGCGCGCACCAGGTAGTGCCATCAGTCGAACACGGTACCGGTACCAAAATCGGTACCGATAGTGGCAACTGCCATGCACCTCTTCTTCAGCATCAAGCTCCAGATAGCTCACATCATTTGATCTTTCTACCAGTACCGGTACCATAGCTTGCAAAATTCCTTTTCGAGGACTTTTGAAGCCG
This sequence comes from Seminavis robusta, assembly GCA_903772945.1. Classification (NCBI taxonomy): domain Eukaryota; phylum Bacillariophyta; class Bacillariophyceae; order Naviculales; family Naviculaceae; genus Seminavis; species Seminavis robusta. The sequence continues at coordinate 27,364 of CAICTM010000998.1, read as the reverse complement.
CCCTCAGTATCGGTACCGGTACAGGTCAAGGTGCTGGGCGGATTTGTAAATGGACCGTAGACTACACTAAAGGGCACCTGCCATCCTCGAAACGATTCTCGCGATAATCTTAAAAGCAAAAACTGAGGCTCTTCGCATTGGGGAAGCCATGCGTGCAGGCTTCAAAACTTGGGGGGTCGTGTTCCGAATTTTTTCGGAGTCACAATTTTTCTTCCAACGCTTCGTCGTCTCATCCTCGAGCTACTGTACCGTACCAACACTGAGCTTCGGACTCACTCCTTGTTGCAGCCTGAACGTACTGCTGAGATACCCGTCAGGCCTCCCGGACCCTTTCAGCTTCTGTTCGCCTAATTTGTGATTTTTTACGTCAATAGTGAAAGAGAAGACGACCTTTGTGGTCGAGGCATTTGGCAACAAGTCAACGCGACAACCAGGAGAGAGACATTTGAAAAACGTGAGTGTCGATCACTTCCTCTTTACTAGTAGTAGATAACATTCACAATCAACCTAACTAAACACAAATAGAATAAAGGAGGTGGTGATACACTGCAGTTCGCAGCGGTACAATGGCGGATTCTGCCCCTCCTCTTCCAAATGAGGGCAATGCCCCTGTGGAACATCCACATCCAGTCGGAGACTCGTCTCTGCTTTCTTCCACCTTTGGGACTATTTCTGATCGTCTACACCAAGCAGTGCAAACCCCTGCCAATTATGCATCCTCTTCTGTCTCCGCTTCCAGCAATCCCGCTAATCTGGTTTCGAATGGCGGAATCCTGATGCAACCTAGCAAAAGCATCGACGATGACGACCACGAGCCCTCAGAAACAGAGTCAATAACCACAGATACATCTGCAGGGATGATGCCCTGCGATGGAGCCTCTGAAGAAGCAGACGAGGTTTCCATCTTGGAAGCAAAAATACAGATACTGTATGGGCAGCTACACACGCGGAATTCCACCATTGAGCAGCTGAGAGCAGCAAACAATCAAACTCGACAAGATTTTGAGCTCTTTGAAAAAGAAAACGTGGAATGCATGGAAGAACTCTGCTACGATATTCAGGACCTGAAAGACAAGCTGCAAGAGAAAGAAGACCGTGTGTGCGAGCTAGAATCGCTGCAGGTTATTCCCGAGCATCTTGAAGGCCAAGAAGAGATCGTTGCAGAGCTGGAAAAGATGAATCAGCAATTGAGAGCGAAAGATCAGAGGATTTGTGAGCTTGAAGAGAGTCAAGGAGGCATTGTCGCCGGGCATTCGGAAGATGCTTCTGTGTGCGCTGAACTCAGAGAGGAGCTCGAGGCGACTAGGAGAAAGCTGAAGGAGAAAGGGGAGATGCTCGAGGCGGTGGAAGAATCAGAATGTCTCAACTTTAGTTTGGTAGAAGAACGCGATGAAGAAATTGAACGGTTGAATGAGGTGATTGCCAATTTGGAAGCGAACGTCAACGCCGCCAGTCGGGGCACCGGTGGCAATGACGATCATAGTACTGACAGCGACGCGACTGACGATGTCGCCGATTTGGAGGCCAAGATTCAGCAGTTGCAAGATGATCTTGACGAGCGAGAAGAGGAGCTCGATGCATTGAAAGAAACGAGCATGCAAGATCAAGAGGAGCTCGAAGATCTGGGTCAACAGCTAGCCACTCGCGACGCACGTATTGAGCAACTAGAGACTGCAAATAGGTTGAACGAAGAACTCATCAGAGAACTGGAGAAGCTTGAGGCTCGGAATGAGAAGGAGAACGCAGACGAGCTCCAAGACGCCCTTGAGGAACGCGATGCTAAATGCAAAGAACTGCAAACCAAGGTGGATGGCCTATCTCAACAACTAGATCTTGCCCTCGAACAGATTGATGATCATGAGTTGCATACCCCAGAACTCAAGCAGATATCAGAACTATTGGAAGCAGAGACGTCACGGTGTGAACTGCTTGACGCCAAGCTATCCGCTCTGGAGAATGAACTCAAGGATCGTAACAGTCGTATTTTCCACCTTGGTTTCGATTCTGACGTGGAGCTCATAGAGGCGCTCCAGGACACGGAACAAGAGCTCCAGCGCAAAGAAAGAGATTTGGCAAAACTTCGCCAGGAACCATGTCCATCAGACGCGAACACTGCTCGAGCTATTCCCACCAACATCAGCACTGAGAAGCCGGCTAGTGAATCTCGTTTGGTGGCCTCTGCAGATGATCCCAAATCAATCGAGGCACTTCTAGTTGAAGAAAAAACCATTCGTCAGAAAGTGAAATCCAAAGTGAAGTCTTTAACGAGCTACCTGCAAAAACGTGAATTTGACGACGATTCACAATCGTCTGCCTATGATATGCACGAGTTGTACTTTCACCTCGCCCAGCAGATTCGGGATATTGTCGTAGACTTGAGTGCACGCGATGGAGTTGGCAACGACCTCATCAAGGCCTTTCAATTGAAGCTTGAATACACAGCAAGCATTGAGAAAGCTTTGAGTGCACGAGAGGTGCAGATAGAGATGCTCGTTCAGGAGCTGGAGGAACAAGAGCTATACAAAGACAACCTGAACACAAGCATCAACAGCATTGGCAGCAACAATTCGCTTCTTTTCAGCACAAAGCTAGATCAGCTTCTCGTTGATCTTCACGAACGTGATGAGAAACTGAAAGTCCTGGAATGGTTGACGGTAGACTTGAGCAAAACCTTGGAAGCCCAGACAGAAGAACTGGAGGAAGTCAAGGAGAAGGCAGCCGGCGAGAACATGCAGTTTGAAAGGAAGATTGATCAGCTACTGAGCGATGTCAAGAAGCGTGAAGTAGAGGTACAAAGTTTCAAGCAGTTGGTTGAAGCTGAAGGAGAAGTTGACAGCCATCAGGCAGAGCTAGAATCAAGGCTTGCTCAAGAAGTATCACAGCGAGAAGGGCTTCAAGACAGGCTTGAATGCTTGACCAATGATTTGAAAGAATCCGAGATGAAGATAACCTGCCTGGAGGCTGAGGTGCAATCAAGGGTAAAAGACGCAGTTCAGAAGGAGGAGCTCCAACAGGTCATGCTCTCACAAGAAGCAGCAAAGCGAGAGGATCTTCAAGCAATGGCCGACTCACTAACCGCTGAGTTCCAAATAGCCAACAAGAAGATTGCTTCCCTTGAGTTTGAAGTAGAATCAAAGATGCAAAATGCAGCACAGAACGAAGAACAGTTCTTGCAAGAAGCTTCGCAACGAAAATGTTTTCAAGCTGAAGTAAACTCTTTGACAGCAAAATTAGCAGAAGCCCAGGAGAAGAATGAATACCTACAGGCTAAGTCAGCATCAAGCGAACAAGATGCAGGCGTTGAGAGGCAGAGGCTCTCGCAAGAATTGTCTCAACGAGAGGGCCTCCAGGCCATGGTTGAATCCTTGACCATCGATTTAAAAGAAGCCGAGAGGAAGATTGCTTGCCTAGAGGCTGAGGTGGATTCAAAGGTGCAAGATACCGCGCAGCAAGGCGACAGGCTCTCACAAGAAGTGTCCCAGAGAGAGTGTCTTCAAGCCATGATTGATTCATTGACAATTGAATTAAAGGGTGCCGAGGAGAAGATAGCCTGTCTTGAGGGTCAAGTCAAATCGAGCGCACAGGATGCATCTCAGAAGGGGAGCAGACTCTCGCAAGAAGTGTCCCAGAGAGTGTGTCTTCAAGCAATGGTTGGCTCACTGACAACTGAATTACAAGAAGACAGGGAGAAGATAGACTGTCTTGAGGACAAACTAAAATTGAGTGCCCAGGATGCAGCTCAGAAAGAGGGGCTCCAAGCATTGGTGGATTCGCTTGCACTGGACTTCCAGCATGCCGAGAAGAAGATAGCGCAGCTTGAAACTGTAGTTGAATCAAAGGAGCAAGCGCTTTTGTCGCAACAACAGGAACGCAAAGAAATTGTCGCATCGTTGACTCGAGACAAAATGGAAGCCGAGGGCCTCATGAAACAGCTGGAGGACGAACTAGAAGCCAAAAACAGCTTCATACGAATGCGTGAGATTCAATTGCAGGAGTTGTCAGAGACAGAAAAATCGTTCCGAGAACTATCGCAGAGGCATACTTCGTTGGAAAATGATAAAAGGTGCCTCGAAACCGCCTTGTCCGAGCGCGACGACTTGCTCGAGTCCATGAGACTGCAACGCAGAGAGATAGACAAGCTAGTTTCAGAGCTTCACGCGACAAAAGAAAAATTGCGGGACAGGTACCATCAAGTAGCAACTCTGGTCTGCGTCTCAGAGATGGCAGGTCGGACCGTGCTTGCTCTGGAGAAGGAAAGTGACTTGAGGGACGATGTGCTTAGGGACTTTGAGCAGGAAATTGACACTCTTTTGGCTGATGTGCAAGGCCGAGACCAGCGAATCGAGGAACTGATCGTCGAAAAGGAAACGGCTCTCGACATCGCGCAAGCGAAGGAAGATGAATTCGGGGCTATCCCATTTCTTGAAAACCAAGTGCAGGAGTTGGGGGATAAGAACCATGAGTTACTCTGTGAGCTAGATTCCCAAGGGGCGATGCTTGAAAAGCTCCGTCATGATCTAGAGACCAGAACTGAAGAGAGCGCAAAACACGTTGCCGCAGCTGCCGAGATGAAGGAAGAGAATGCAAAGATTAAGTGCGCTCTTGAAACCCAAGTAGCAGCATCTGGCGGGGAGCTCTCCAAAATCCAGAGTGACCATGCAGATATGCAAGCTCTCTGGGAACGAAAGGTCGAAGATTTGAGATCGAAGAATGAAGGTTTGGTTGCAGATTTGAAGATCCGTGAAGACCAACTTCAAGAGGCTGCGAAGTTTGCAAGTCAGATGGAGGAGCTCAAGGCCCTCAACGACAACCTACTAGCGGATCTGGAGGGCTGGGAAGTCCGTGTAAACGAGCTAGAGCGAGTTGTTGCGGCCAAAGATGACGTGTTCCAGGAAATGACTGTAATTGAACAGTTGCTAGAGGACCAGAAATCTCGCACCCAAGATCTATTGCTCGAAATTGACACTTTAACGAATGCATTGGAAGAGAAGGAGAGCGAGCTTGCGTTCCTGAAAGCTGACACGTCAAAACGTGAACAAGAGATTGACACACTGAAGGCATCACTCGAGCAGAAGGAGAGCGAGCTTGATTGCTTGAAGGCTGAGAGTTCGAAACAGCACGCAACAACCATAGCTGAATTGGAGACTCACCACGAAAAACTCAACCACGCTTTGAAAAAGCAAGTCGAAGTTCTGGAAAACCAATGTCGTGAACACAAAGAGCTATCGCGTCGCCACGAAGACACTGAACGAGAATTGGCAGGAGAAATCGAAAGCCTCCTGAAACAGTGTAAAAAGAACAACGAACTCGAGCATCGTTTTGACTTGTCACAACGAGAATGCGAAAGACTGAACGAAGAGGTGTCGGGCTTGATCGCCAAGTGCCAAGATCTCACTACGAGTAAAGAAGAGTCTTTGGAGCAGAAGGAACATTGTGCCAAGCTCCAAATTCAAATAGGCAGCCTTCACCAGGAACTAGAGGAACAAACACAGGCTTTGCAGCATTCTTTGAGCATGAAAGAGAAGGAACTTGATTCTCTAAAGGAGGAAAATGAAGATCATCAAGCCATCATCAAGGAGATTGAGTCTCTTGGTCAAGACCAGTGCCAAGATCTCACCAGGAGCCAAGAGGAGTGTTTAGGGCAGAAGGCACTGTGTGCCAAGCTCCAAATTCAAATAGACAGTCTTCATCAGGAACTAGAGGAACAGACCCAGGCTTTGCAGTGTTCTTTGAGCATGAAAGAGAAGGAACTCGATTCTCTAAAGAAGGAACATGAAGATCACCAAGCCATAATCAAGGAGCTACAAAGCGAGATTGAGTCTCTTGGTGTAGACAGAAACCATGATATCCAAACATTGCAGGCTTCTTTGACGAAGAGAAGGGAGGAGCTTGAGTCTCTAGAGGAAGAAAATTTGGAGCATCTGGCCACCATCGAAGAGCTTGAAAAGAGTTGTGAGGAGTATGCCAAGAAGGAACAAAACTACCACGACAAGAACGAAGATTGCGTCGTTGTAGAATGCCAACTAAGAGATGTAGACACTCTCAAGGTTGTAAATGAAGAAAACCAAGAATCCGAAATAATCACTCTCATCAGAGAGAAGGAAGACAAGATCCAGGCGCTGCAAAGCAACTTGTACGAAAAAGACCAGACAATTGGATCCCTGCAAGACACAAATGAGCAGCACATGGACACCATCAAGGAGTTAAAGGAGCAGTGCAACGAATATGTCGAGATAAAGCAAGAGTACAAACAGGAGAAGCAAAAGTGTGCAAAACTACAGAGTGAGGTTCAATCCCTTGCTGACATTGTCAGGCGTACAAATGAGGTAACGGCACAGAAAATGGAGTCGATACAGAAATCACCACTGAACGAGGCAACGGTACGTGAAGAGGTACAATCGCTCCGAGATGAGGTCGAGGACTTGAATTACCAACTGGACAAGCTATCGCATGAAAAGGCAGTTCTTGTGGATTCCATCGCCGCGATTCAAGAGAGAACTACCATGGCCGAGGAACAACAGCTCCAGCAGCAACAACAGCTCTTTTCACAACTATCGGACAACATGGAGTCGGTCGCTCAAGCCCTCGAAGAGCGGGAGAAACAGTTGGAAGCAAGGGAGGAAGATAATCGACTCAAAGATGCATTTGTGGCTGAGCTTCAGAACAAGATTGACCAGCAATCCAAGGACGTGGCGAGTCTCATTGATGAGCACGAACACGAGAGCTCGGAATTGCGTGAAAAATTGGACGCATTGTCCACTGCGCTCAAAGAGAAGCAGCATGCTGGAGGGAACGTCAAGGTTTTGGAAGAGTCACTACGGAAGGAAGAGGCGACGTACAAGGCAATCCAAGCCGAAAACGAGAAGGTTCGTCAACAGTTGGAAGCAATCGGCTTTAGCAGTATGGACGAGCTGGTGCGGGGCCTTGCCATGAAGTGCCAAGAACACAAGGAAATGGAGAATGCCATTATGGAACTGGACGTGGAGCTCACATCACTTCGAAAGGACCTTGAGAAGGAAAAGGAAAAGAGCACCAGGATCGATAATGGCGGTTTCCGGAAGGATCCTCTATCCAACAAATGTAATTTGCACGTCCACAAAATCCGGGAGCTTGAGATGAAGATAGATATTTTCCGCGAAGAAATTGCTGGCAAGAACGCAATCATTGAAGACCTTACGTTGCGGTTGAACGGAGAAAGCATTGATGGACACGATCAAGACTCGGACAAGCTGTCGCAGTCCAGCAAAGACGCACCAGGTCTACGAATGAAGCGAGTTGCGGGTGCTTCTGGCTCGAGCAGCAACAGCAACCACAGGGCAAAGGCTGCAGTACCGGCGGACGCATCAATGACATCGGATGACTCGGCAGCCAAGACCGCCAAGGCTCTGGCAACCATTCCGCAGTTGATCAATACAATAAAGGAACGCGATGCGACCATTGGCGCCCTCCAGCAGGAGATTGCAACTAGCAAGCGCGCAATTGAGGGGCTGGCACGGGGGCTGGAATACAATGTCCAGGAAAAGATCGAGGCCGACAAGTTGGTCCATGAGAAGCAAACGGAATGCTCGATGTTTGCCTCCAAGGTGCAACAGTTGTCCAAGCAACTAAAACAAAAGGAAAAGATGATGGAAAAACTTGAGAAGGACAACAGGCGTGCCATGAAACGAAATCTTGCGAGCTACGATGAGATCAAAGCCCTGAGCGTGAACGAATTGGTGGATCTCCTCCGCCAGTCTCGTTTGCTCTCGGAAGACTTGGAACAAGAACGAGAGCGGCTGATTGCCAATGCCACCAACATGAGCATTGCATTGGCGGAAAGCCGCAATCGAGTGGACGATCTGATGGGACAGCTGGAACCAGAAGTGTACAGTCTTTCGGATCATAGTGAACCTGGTAGAATCCACAGCCGAGCTAACAGCAGCCAGAACAGCAATGATAAGCCCAAAGGAGGAGGCATTTGCGGCACCATGACTACCAGTCCTCTTTCTCCCTTTTGGGGAAAACCGACACGCAAGAGCAATCAGTACAGCCCACTTTAGCAATAAGGATTGGATTTCAATGTCGGGGGTGCATGCATATATGAGTAATTTATAGAGTATATTGTTGCCATAAAGGATCTCTGCGATGCATACTTTTTGTTTTTCGTGTTGTGTAGGTTCATTGCACCAGCTAGTTCGTTGTGGACTGAGGCCGCTCTCTACCGGAGGGACTAAAGTAGCGACTAAAGGAATCCTTTAGGTGGTTGTTTAGTTCAAGATTTAGTCATTATCCTTTAGTAATGGTGGTGTCTACCAGCAGATGACTAAATCTCGGACTAAACAATTTAGTCGAGTGTTTAGTCAAAACGTGGTGTCTACCGGTACCATGGCGACTAAACAAACGACTAAACGGAACACTACTGGACTTAAAGGACTCAGAAAAGATTTAACAAACATGATCACTAGGTGGGCTACCAATATTCTATCAGCAAGGTGGGTTTAAAGGACTCAAACAAAAGACTTAATAGAATTGATTACTTTTTTGAGATAACAAGACTGAGATAACAAGACTCAAAACACACCTCTACTCGTTTGCACCTCTACTACCGGTATCATTCAGTCAAAGGCCGAGAAATGAAAGCCATCCCGCACTCCATACTCTGCAATGAGGGATGGCTTTCTATTCTCAACCGAAGACTGTCATTCGATCGTTCGATCGTTTGCACCTCCTCTTCGATTGTTCGATCGTTTGCACCTCTACTATCGGCCGATACTCCTCTTTGATTGTTCGATCGTTTGCACCTCTACTATCGGCCGATACTCCTCATCGATCGTTCGATCGCACCTCTACTCTATCAGCTCTGTCGCAATGCTCTGATAGTGAGGCTGTGCAATGAGGCTGGTTGAAGATTCATTCATTCATTCATTCTTAAAGAGTTCTTAAAGAAGCTTTAGTCGTTATGTTCGCTCACGGACTAACCAGCCTCCCGTTAGTCGGTGAGCGAACATAATGACTAAAGCCTTTAGTCCGTGGGACGTTTAGTCCCTTGGGTAGACACCACCCCAAGAGACTAAACTATCGACTAAACCATGAAATATGGCTTAGTCGCTACTTTAGTCCCTCCGGTAGAGAGCGGCCTGTGACTGGCTAGCTAGCAGAAAACGGCCGGAAATCACGATTTTAAAACCCCATTAAAAATCATCAATTGAGGCTGCCGAAGGCATGAGCCCTCAACGAGTTTGGAATGGACGGTTGGCCACAACATGTACGGCTACTGCTGCTGGCTAGCTAGTAGATAGATAGAGCCCATTTCTAGCAAGCTAGCTAGTAGGTAATAAACAGTTGGCTGCAGCTACCAGGTAGTAGGTAATGAACAGTTGGCTGCTTGGGTAGCAATCTAGCTAGCTAAGATATTAGGCTCTGCTAGCTAGCAGCTAGGTATGAACAGTTGGCTGCTTGGGAGCTACGGTAACTACCAGCAGTTGCTACTCTAGCTAGCTAGTTACCCAGCGAGAATGCCACCTTTGGATGATCATTCTTTGGATGACCCATTGGATACCACTTGTCAGTTAAGTCTTTAAAGGCACTACCTGTATCACCTTCAGAGGGCTGTTACAGTAGCCCAAATCACACCATGATGCTCAGTCTTCTCCTCGGGAAGGTGTTTGGGCTACTCGAGTAGCCTAAATTCACTCCTTTCTGTTTGGGCTACTTGAGTAGCCTAAATTCGCCCCTTTGTGTTTGGGCTACTCGAGTAGCCTAAATTCGCCTCTTTGTGTTTGGGCTACTCGAGTAGCCCAAATTGGCCGTGTCCATTGGAAGTGTACTTAGACTGTGTTGGCTTGTGACTTGTGGCTTGTAGCTGTATGCCACCATTCAAAAAACGTCACCTATTTGGGCTACTTGTGTAGCCTAACCTCCAAAAATCAGTTTGAGCTGCTCAAGTAGCCCATATGTTTGGGCTGCTCAAGTAGCTCAAACTTTGAGATACTTGAGTAGCCCAAACAATCTGAAGATGTTGAGCTACTTGAGTAGCCCAATGCACTAGCTACACATTGAGCTACTTGAGTAGTCTAGATTTTCGGCTACTTGAGTAGTCCAGTTCTTCTCTGCAACTTAGGCTCTTCCTTTAGCCCAATGCCACGGCCTTTAAGTAAGAAATTGATGTCCTCTATGTAATGCAGGGCATGCACTTACTTAACTAACAAGTGGTATCCAATGGGTCATCCAAAGAATGATCATCCAAAGGTGGCGCTCTCTACCCAGCCATCTGTTCCTTTTATGGCTAGGCTACCATTAGGGTTAGGGCTAAAAAGTGTGACACACAAACGGACAAACGGACAAACAGACAAACGGACAAACGGACAAACAGACAAATACAATTCACAAGGGCCCTACATCCGTTGAGGGCTATTCGAAACCTTAATTTAAAAAATGAAACCGAAATATCAAACCGAAATATCAAACCGAAACCAATTTACTATGGTAATTAACTAGTAAAATCAACCAAAAACCAAAATAAAAGTCAAAACCAAAATATAAGATTGAAACCCAAATATAAATCAGAATTACATGTAAATCGTGGTTTCGGGGTGTTTCAGCGGATGCTTGCTGTTTGCCTCCACTCCGAGGCCAGCCAGTACCAGTAGCTACCGCACAGCTGCAAGACACACTACTGCTTCCAGAAATGTGCTTATGATGACTGGAAGAAGCCGCCAAACCCCCACAAAAGTTTTTGCAAGTGGATCAAGTTGTCGAAGGCTGCATTGCAGTGGGAGAAGGAGGCACCAAAGCAGAAGGAGAAGGAGGCACCAAAGCAGGGGGAGAGAACGTGGCGGAAGCATTGCACACATTCAAATCCTTCAGTGCCTTCCTGCCTGACTTCTGCAGCACTGATTGCAGCAATGATTGCAGCAATACTGCAGACTTGGCGGATTGCAGGAAATGCAACAGCGTCAAATACTGCTCCAAGGGCTGTCAGCGCAGCCATTGGAAGATCTACAAAGAGTATTGCAATCGCATATGTGACAATATAAGTTGCAGAAAGACCTGTTATGCAAGCGCAAACAAGCTGCGCTCACTTAGAGCAGCTCTGCACGACTAAAAAAATTTAGGCTGCACCTCATTAGACGATCCGCTGGACGGTGCCGTAATGAACTCATATACCTCAGACACATGAAGGTGCCCACTTAGGAATGGGCCTTGTGCAAGCCCCCCACGGGAGAAGTTTAAAAAATCCGGAAGGTGCTTTGCTACTATCTAACTACCCCTGGCTAGATTGCCATCTATTTCTACGGCAAGACCCTCACGATACATAGTTACAGCTCTGCACGACTAGCTAGTAGAGGGTAAGGTGAGTGGAGAAACTCGGCCATTTACTGAGCCGACCCTCTCCAGTCCCCACAGGTGCCAACCGGTGACTCGAGAGTGAAAGCGTTACAGTTCCTCCCACGACTCAGAGTATCCGTGAATAGATTGAGTCATGCTTCATGAGTCAACACGATGGAACAGAGAACGCTGGCAAGAACACGTTCTCAACGAAACCAAAAGAAACGGCAAACTGGGGTATTCGACAGGAGTAAAGCATCCTGCCAACGAACCGTTTCACGTAGATACCACGTTGACTTCCGTATGAATCAAGGTCAACCACCACGATGCATTGATCTAGCACGCTACAAGCAAGGTTACTGATCGCATCAGGCAAAGCTCACAACACAGATCATGAATTACTAAGAAGTGAACTTTGCAGTGTACCTTGCACTCGTCTTGAATAGTTGCAGCTGATTTCATTGGGCGGTAGCTACCTATACGAGGTCCCTCTATTCAAGTAGTATTTCCTCACGTTAGCAGATTAACTAGTCGCAGTTACGCACTGCCACATCTCCATCAAGATGGCCGACGAACCAGCCAGGCGCAAGCATGGCCTATGCAACCTATGCGGCGAAGACGCTTCCAACACCGGGTATCTTGCATCTCCCATGCGTATCGCATTGGCTGAACAAGGAATTGATGGATGGATAAATCTCCTACTCCTCACCAATGCAATACACGGCTCATAGCCTTATTTGCGACTCGATCCTAGATAGGGTTTGAGTTCGACTCATGACCGAGTCTCTCGTGAATAGTCATTTGAGACAGGGTTCTCAATGACCGCGCTAGTCATACTAGGTTGATGATGAAACATCGCTCTAGATATTTAGCCAGCGTGGAGTACTTCCACGCTACTAGATCCAGGCTAGACAAACCTTCCACGCGTTCCGTTTTGGGATCGTGGAGAGACGTAGGATTACTACCACAACCTACTCTATTACACTTTGTAGTCTCCCGCGGGAAGCCAGATCTACGATCCCTTGATGATGATCTCTCTCGTTGATTAGTTTTCATAGCTTTCTAATCTCTCTCATAACTTTCATTCTCTCAAACTCAAAACACTCGAAAGATCTTTACACTAGCTTTTAGCGTAGTGCATTTTGTTAACAAACACAATAGCTTTCAGCTACCCTCAACCTATTCCTTCACCATGAAGATGGCTCAAGGAAAGCATGCGTTCCGCAACTTCGAGAAACAGTTGCGTGACAAACCCATTCTTCCTCTCGTCGACAATGACGAAGAACACGAGATCGACGACACTCGTGCCACCACTTGCAGACTTCGCAACCATGTTGCCAAGCGCAAATCAGAAAACTCTGACAATGAGGACAACTCCTCTATCAATTTTCCTCAAAGGACACCCTGTTCCGATTTCTCATACCAAGTGATGAAGATATCTCACTACTAGTAAACAAGAATGTTTTGCAACTGATGAATCTACGGCAAATTAGATGATTGCCTAGAAGCTGCTCAACTAGACTCTGATGATCTATTTAGCATCGTTAACCTCGTCCGTGGCCAACCACCTCGTAAACGTCGCAAGACAAGAGACCTCAAACCCATCGTTTATGTTAGATTTAACAAGCGAGAAAAGGGAAACCAAAACCCGTTACACTCCGTTGCTTGCTGGATACAGGAGCATCCGGAACCTTGATTGCTCAACCTCATGCTAAGAAATTACGCATGAAGGATCTTGGGGGCGTCCAAACGATGTGGACTACCCCTGCAGGAGAATTAAAAACCAGCACGAAGTGCAAGGGTGCATTCATGATTCCTGAATTCCACGAAGATAGAATTATCGAGTGGGACTCTACACGTCACCAAGAGCTTGGGGGCGTATGACATGATCATAGGTCGAGATATTCTCTCTGACTTAGGTTTCAAGTTCGATTTCACTACATGCAGTGGAATGGGACGGCGCATCTATTCCTATGAAAGATAGCGACACCAATGAAGAAGAAAACTTTTTCATTCCTGATCCTACGCTGTTGATGACAGTGCGATCGTCTCAAGAAGATTTTTGATCGAAATACGAACAAGCTGACTTAAGGCAGGTTTGCAAAGTCAAGATCAGTTAACACGGAAGAGAAGGAACAGCTTCATTCCTTACTGATGAAGTACTCTGACTTATTGATGGTACTTTGGGAAAGTGCAGATGGACGACTACGAAGTAGAACTTCTCCTGATGCTAAACCCTATCACGCAAGGCTTACCCTATTTCACGGGTCCACACAAACACTCTTAAGATGGAGGTTGAACGTCTCTGCGAGGCAGGAGTACTCAAGAAGGTAAACCGTTCCGAGTGGCGGCACCAACTTTCATCATCCCCAAGAAAGACGGATCTGTACGATTCATTCTCTGATTTCCGGGAACTGAACAAAAGGATTAAGCGGAAGCCGTATCCTATCCAAAAATACAGACATGCTCTTAATCTAGAGATTCAAGTATGCTACTAGTCTAGACCTGAACATGGATACTATCACATCGAGCTGTCACCTCACTCGAACAACTCTGTACCATCGTACTCCCGTGGGGAAAGTACGAGTACCAGAGGTTGCCAATGGGCCTATGTAATAGTCCCGACATCTTCCAAGAGAAGATGGGAACACTAATGACAGACCTAGAATACGTCCGTGCATACATTGATGATCTACTCATCCTAACCAACGCGATCTAGCAGATACGTTGAAAAGTTGGATGAAGTTCTCCGAAGGCTTCGAGAAGCCGGACTCAAGATCAATGCTACCAAGTCCTTCTTGCAAGAGGAGAACTTGAGTACTAGGTACTGGATCACTCGAGAAGGGATCCAACCTATAACCAAAGAAAATAGACGCGATTAAGAATATCGCTCCTCCTACCAACAGAGAAGGAACTCCGTAATTCATTGGACTAGTGAATTACTATCGAGACATGTGGATTAGACGATCACATGTACTGGCCCCACTCGCTTCGTTGACTTCCAAACAACGAAGTGGAAATGGGAAGCCGAACACGACAAGGCCTTTAGCCAGATGAAGAAGATCATAAGCAAAGAAACCTTGCTCGCCTCCCTGACTTCAACGATACATTCGTTATCCACACGATGCGAGTGATACTCAACTAGGTGCGGTAATTTCCCAGAAGGGAAAACCCATCGCGTTCTACAGCAGGAAGCTCAACCCTGCTCAGACACGTTACACAGTTACCGAGAAAGGAACTTCTCAGTATCGTAGAAACTCTGAAAGAGTTCCGTAACATTCTTCTAGGACAGAAGATCGTTGTACATACGGACCACAAGAATCTTCATGCAAGAACTTCAATACCGATCGCGTAATGCGATGGCGCCTTATTCTGGAAGAATACGGCCCTGAACTACGTACATCAAGGGCGAACAGAACATCGTCGCTCATGCGTTGTCGAGACTTAACATCTCCAACAACGACGGTTCTTCAGAACAGATGGACGCCAGCAAGACGCTGACTCATGGCTGCAGACGAAGAGGACTTCCTAGCGAGTTCCCTCTCTCGTTCCCCGAGATCGAACATCGTCAGAAAGACGACAACGATATCAAGAAGCTCCTCAGGGACAAGCCAAACGACTACAAGAAGCAATCTTTCCCCAGAGGGGATAAGTCCTACGACTTAGTAGTTAAGGACGAGAAAATCGTCGTACCTAAAAACATATGCAGAAGAAGCTAGTTGAATGGTACCAGGTGTGCTGATGCATCCAGGCGAGACTCGCACGGAACTAACCATCAGCAACACTACACCTGGAAAGGGCTGCGCAGGACTGTGCAGGCCGTATGTCAGCGTTGCCAAAGCTGCCAGATGAACAAACCCAAGACGCTAAGCTGGGATTGAGTCCTCCAAAGACTTGCGAGGAGTACCTTGGGAAAGACTATGTATTGACCTAATAGGCCTTACAACGTCGGGGATCCCAAGAAAAAGAATTCCTGCACACTTCATTGCTTGAACATGATTGATCCCGTAACCGGATGGTTTCGAGATTGCAGAGATCTGCTCCAAGGCAGCAGACGAAGATAGCCATCGTCCTAGAACAAACGTGGCTCACTCGGTATCCATGGCCTGCTGAGGTTATCATGGATAGAGGACGCGAGTTCCGCGCAGAAGGTCGAAAAGACACTCCGGGATGAATATGGACTTCGTCGAAGTTCATCACCACGCGTAACCCTCAAGCCAACTCTATGGTCGACGCGTGCTCATCAAACCATACGCAACTTGATCGCTGTTCAAAACATCAAGTGCCAAGACGACCTCGTGAATGGATCCTGGGATGGAGTCCTCACGGCGGTTCGCTTTGCAATGAATGCCACGATTCTACCACCTTGCGTGCAACGCCGCACAGCTCGTGTTCAATCGTGACGCGATTCACAACGTCCGTTCGAAGCCAACTGGAAGTACATTAAGGAACGTCGCAACGACTAATCCAACAAAACAACGATAGGGAAAACGCGAAACGTGTCCCTCATCAATACAATGTCAACGATACTGTGATGATTCAACAGATCAGCACCGCAAGTACGGTCAGCCAAAGTACAAAGGTCCTTACACTATAGACGAGTCAATGACAATGGCACTGTACGGCCAACATGCTACCGCCAAGGCGGCACAGTCTACCAGACTTGGAACATAAGGTATATACACCCATACAAGGCCTGATCCCCTTGTAGGATTGCCATCGTGCGACGCACATGTCTACATCCAATTCTCATGAGAGTGCCCAGCACTTTAATTCATATGTTCTCCTTGTCCGACTGCTGTCGCGCCTTCTGTGACCTTGTCAGGGGGCGAATGCAATACACGGCTCTTAGTTATTCGCGACTCGATCCTAGATAGGGTTTGAGTTCGATCTCATGAGAGTCTCTCGTAATAGTCCATTTGAGACAGGGTTCTCAATGACCGCGCTAGTCATACTAGGTTGATGATGAAACATCGCTCTAGATATTTAGCCAGCGTGGAGTACTTCCACGCTACTAGATAAGCTAGACAAACCTTCCACGCGTTCCGTTTTGGATCGTGGGAGACGTAGGATTACTACCACAACCTACTCTATTACACTTTGTAGTCTCCCGCGGGAGCCAGATCTACGATCCCTTGATGATGATCTCTCTCGTTGATTAGTTTTCATAGCTTCTAATCTCTCTCATAATTTCTCATTCTCTCAAACTCAAAACACTCGAAAGATCTTTCATCTCATAACTTTCATTCTCTCAAACTCAAAACACTCGAAAGATCTTTACACTAGCTTTTAGCGTAGTGCACCAAAGATGAAGTTATGCATCTCCAAGCTTCCAATGATACCAACGGCGCTCCACGACCAGTACCTCTCACCAAGAAGAAGCTACTGCTCGCAGCAATACAGATGTATCACCATTGGTCGTTCAAGAGGAAGGCACCAGTACGCATCATTTCGCTGACGGCCACCGCCCTCGATGCTTTCAGAGTTGGACTCTTCCAGCCCCACGGCGAAATCATCCCATGGCAGCAAATGAGACGCAGCGATGCCACGATGAAGATGGGGAGCGTGCAATCGCACTATGGAACAAGAACAACAAGCCTGTCCGGTCGGAGTTCAGAGAGTTTTGCGACGAATCCTCTTTCATCAAATGGAAGAAGAACTTCCTAAACATGCTCAAGTCTCAAGGTCTCTCCCACCTCATTGATTCTGACTTCACGGTCACTGTTTGCGTCTGCAGGAATGGTGCGAAGTTTGTAGGTGGTGGCACGAGAATCGTCGATCTCGTTGTCTTCGTCATTGTCGACAAGAGGAAGAATGGGTTTGTCACGCAACTGTTTCTCGAAGTTGCTGAATGCATGCTTTCCTTGAGCAATCTTCATGGTGAAGGAATAGGTTGAGGGTAGCTGAAAGCTATTGTGTTTGTTAATAAAACAAAATGCACTACGCTAAAAGCTAGTGTAAAGATCTTTCGAGTGTTTTGAGTTTGAGAGAATGAAAGTTATGAGAGAGATTAGAAAGCTACGAAAACTAATCCATGAGAGAGATCATCATCAAGGGATCGTAGATCTGGCTTCCCGCGGGAGACTATAAAGTGTGATAGAGTAGGTTGTGGTAGTAATCCTACGTCTCTCCACGATCCTAAACCGGAACGCGTGGAAACTTCAGCTAGTTGCTGTCTAGTAGCGTGGAAGCTTTCCACGCAGGCTAAATATCTAGAGCGATGTTTCATCGACCATCTAGTATGACTAGCAGTCATGAGAACCCTGTCTCAATAACTATTCGCGAGGGACTACGTCACAAGTCGAACTCAAACCCTATCTAGGATCGAGTCGTGAATAAGGCTAAGAGCCGTGTATTGCAGATGGCATCCGAGTCAACATGTGCGCAGAGAAGTGGCACCACCAGGACGGAGGGAGCGGGCAGAGACCTTGTCAGGGTTGATGCCGGTGTCGTGGGAGATGAGGGCCGCAGCGTGGCGGAGGGCGTTGGTGATGAACTGGGGCTTCACAGGATACCACCAGTTGCGGGCCGCATTGAAGTGGTTGAAGAGGGGAGTGTCGGCATCGGCGCCGTTGGTACGGAGGTGGTAGACCACACGTGCGAGAGACTTCACCGGGCAGAGCCACGGATCAGAGGTCGGGCGGTGGCCCACGGATTCACCACGGACAGCATTCTTTTGTTCAGTGAACGTAAACGTGGCATCGGCGAGGCACGCGTGGTTCTTCACGTCATTCAAAGAGATGGTGTCTCCGCGGACTTGGAGGCCGCCGCGGACAGTGAAGGAGACATCACAGAGGCGAAAGGCTTGGCTTCGGGATTCAGGGTTCCCAGTGTCCAGGTACTCCGCAGGGCGCAGAAGCCAGAAGAAGGCCAGGATGCAGAGGTCTCGGACGTGGCGGTTGAGGGTTCCCCAGGTGGCGTTGGTGTAGTCCAGGGCGTCGAGCATAGCTCGGAGGATGGAGAGGTTAACGAGGTAGGCTCGGTCAGGGGGTCCATCCACATCCTTGAGTCCTTTGAGGAAAGCAGCGAGTATTGGATGGTTGTGGTCGGATCCTGCTTTGAGCTTTCTGGGATCAGGGTGATCCAGGTCGGTGATCCCCTTCCCGACGGCGAGAAGGGCCTTGTCAACTGAGTCAGCTCGGAAATTGTTAGACTGGCGGTAACGGGTTCCGAAGACGTGGAGGTAGCAGGCTTGGATTTCTTGGTCAGTGATATCACAGAGGGATGGGTTGACGCCGAGGCCCACGCAGAAGTCACACCATTGTCCAAAGGTTCGGTTGCGGGCGGCGGCCGTCTTGGAGACAATGTTCTTGGAAGTGGTCTGCAGCGCAAGGCGGAGATCAACTGTGAACTGACCTTGGGTGGCAGAGCCAACACCTGCCAGGGTCTGTTCTGTGGATAGCACTGTTCAAAGTGGGCGAGAAGTTCAGGCAGGGTGAGGTGTTGCAGATGCAACGCATCATCAGCCATCACATTGGCCGGACCCGGGATGTAGGACGAGAGGGCGCAGTAGCGGTGCTCTCGCTGGTGGCGGCAGGCATAGTTGCAGAGGAATGCCGCGGGACCATCTGAAGTCACCGCCCCTTTGGAGACTCTGGAGACGGCCCGGGTGTTGTCCGAGAGAGTGTAGAGGGTGGCGTAGGTGACGCAGTACTGTGCTGCTTGCAAGGAGTGTTGCACAAGGATGGCGGCTTGCTCGAGGTCACTGTTGGTGACGGTCCCCTTGGGGTTGTCCGTGGACACGAGCTGAGCCTGCACATCGGGAGGGAACGGGAACCTCCATAGGTAGGGTGGCTAGGTCCTGGACTGCCTTAGCCTCCGAATGGCCATGGCACACTACTGAAAAGGGGGAGAGGCCTTCGCCCAAGGTGGTCCCTTGACCGTTCACGAAGTACTTGCGGAAGACGCAACCCAGAATGTGTCCAGTGACCAGAGGTTTATTGGCGAGGTTGATGGGTAGTAGCGCCGATGCCTGAGTGCGTTCATCCAGTTGAGCTTGCAGGATCCCGTGTTCATTCCCCATAGGGGACTTCGCGAACAGACGGTGAATGACGGGAAGGTTTGCGTCATCGGCCACGTTGCAGAGGTTGTGGACGCGAGTGGCTAGAGCAGCCCCGAATTTATCCGTGAAGGTCTTCTTGCTCTTCTCACGGCCATACTGGAGTTGTTGTTCGAAAGTATCCTCCAGCGTGTCACATAGGTTCGTGATCCCGGCATTGAAGGTCGCATTGGTCAGACCCGGACCTACCGCACCAAGTGCGGCAAGGTAGGGGGAGAGCACCCGGTTAGTACTTCGTTGGAGAGCGTTAGCGCTAATGGGCGCGGCCACGTTGGCAGCATCATTGCTGGTAGAAGTATAACCTCCTGTGACCATTGTGCAGCAGGCGCGGAACCATAGGACCAAAGGGGTGATGGCAGCTTGTCGCGCGGCGTCAGCGTGTGTCATCTCAGGGGTGAGGACTTCTGCACGAACTGGGGAAGACTGTACTGTCCCTCGGGACAGGCTGCGAGGACAGCTTCAGAAAGATAGGATGGGAGAGGCATCACGCGATGGACGCGGAAGACATCAGTGTCTGCGACACCACCGCCGTGGGGACCACTGTGGAGCACCGGAGCAGGGGCGTGAGTGAACATGGTTCCTCCGTCAATAATTGTCATGTTGTGACAAGCGATGTCAGCAGTGCGCTCGAAGGCTGACATGGGAAGAACCACCGTGATCGCGCTTCGAAGATCGTTCCCTACCATGATAGTGTAGAGATTGTCGTAAGGAGAAGCTTGACTGGGATTCACGGGGTAAGCGTAGAGTGAGTGTCCAATGTAGATATTCGTCTCATCATTTTGGAGGACGAAGCCAAAGGTGACAGGTGAACGAAGACAAAATTGGCTCATGGCGCGAGAGGCAACATCACGATTTGCGTTCGAGGCGCCACCTACAGCAGTGAGGATATCAGCGTAGTTAGGAGCATGTACTATGCCGCTGCACGAGAGACGAGATCCGAGAAATTAGAGCTGGCCATGGTGAGGGTCGAAAAGATACGAAACCTGATGCCGGCGCAAGAGATTAATCTAATCTAGGTCCTTGCTTTCAGCGTTGGTTGTGAGCTGAGAGAGAGACAACCTTCTTGCGATCGGCAGTTCAATGGCTGATCTTGGCTAGGTCGCTGGCTTTAGTGATTCATGGTTGCCGCTGTTAATCTTGCCAAATGTGGTCTTGGACGGGCGTCGTTGCCTTAAAAGGGTAATCTTGTTCGAGAGGCATTGAGGAGCTGATGCGGTGAATCATCATGTGGGGTATCCAATTCCGGAACGCAGGTGATGACCTGTGAGATGTAGAGATGTACTTGAGTTGTAGGTGAGGAGTGTGGGAATTAATTTTGCAAATTGTGAGATGGTCCTCTCGGCAACCATGATTAGGGTCAAAGATGCGAGAACCCATCAGGGTTCAAGTTTCCACGCTGCGGGGCGTGGAAACTCGGACGGGGGGTTCCCCAGGCGTGCTGCTGCTCGACACTAAGTGGGTATAGAAGGGATACCCAGGTCCTCAGCACCTCTGGGGTAACATGATAATAGAGAACTGATGCTATTTCCTCTGTCATGTCATGGTGGATGCTTTGTTGTTTCGTTTGGTTGGTTGCGTTGTGTCAGCGGTCGTTGTTTTCTGGTGGTCAGAATTCCTACCAGATGCACGCAAGATGCACGTAGAAGATTTCTGAGTACCAGAAAAAAGCTGGATCCTACCGGTACGGGAGCTGGGGGTCATAGAGTCATGCTTGGGACTCCGAGCGTAAAGGATCACTACCGTACTTGGTTGTAAGAAACACATACATGGGACTCACGCTTCGCTACCGTACGTAGATTGAAAAATGATTGCCGTGCTCATACACCACTAGACTTTCCTTGAAACCGTTCAGCCCACCGCCATGTATGTGCTCCCTCTGTCTGGCGTCGGAGAGCATGGCATGATGGTACCCGTGAATTCGTCTACGGGTTATCAGTTGAAGGCCTTCACATTCTGGGAGCAGTCTACGACACGTCATTCCACCCCTGAGGAACTCAAGGAATGGTACGAACAGCTCTTCATCCCTGCTATGAACCAGCTTCCACGATACAAGCAGAAGAAATACAAGTTTGAGTTCACGGAACCAGTCGTCAAGGAGGTTCAATACTGGAGTGACATCTTCATGGACGAAAATTGCAAGCAGTTCCTGTCCTGCTCTTCCAAGTTGTCTGTTGAAGAGTTGTTGAAGCAGAGCATGGCGACACTTTACTCGGTCTGGCCCCACGGGAGCGTTCCTAACTACATCATCGAAGAATACAGACTTGGGCAAGAGCATCTCGACTCCGTTGATTTCCAGAACTACACCGCTTGGATCCTCGAAGAAGAGGCCAAATTGGCTGCTGTGGCCAACGATGAAGACGAAGAGGAAGAAAAGAAGAGGAAGCAAACTAGGCTTCTTCCAAACAGCCTCGTGCAATACACGACTCTTAGCCTTATTCGCGACTCGGTCCTAGATAGGGTTTGAGTTCGACTCATGACTGAGTCTTTCGTGCATAGTCATTGAGACAGGGTTCTCATGACCGCTAGTCATACTAGGTCGATGGTGAAACATCGCGCTAGATATTTAGCTGGCGTGGAGAGATTCCACGCTACTAGATAAATGCTAGACGAATCTTCCACGCGTTCCGTTTTTGGATCGTGGAGTGAGTAGGATTGCTACCGCAACCTACTCTATCACAAAATACAGTCTCCCGCGGGAGTTCAGATCTACGATCCTTTGATTGTGGATCTCTCTCGTTGATTAGTTTTCATAGCTTTCTAATCCTCTCATAACTTTCATTCTCTCAAACTCAAAACACTCGAAAGATCTTTACACTAGCTTTTAGCGTAATGCATTTTGTTAACAAACACAATAGCTTTCAGCTACCCTCAACCTATTCCTCACCATGAAGATTGCCAAAGACGCGTACACCTGCTTCGAGTCTAAGCTGCGCGACAAACCAATCCTTCCTCTCATCGACCGCGACGATGAATGCGAAATCGACGATTCTCGCTCTACCACCTACAAACTTCGCACTGTTCCAGCAGATGCTGACAGCGCCAAGTACACCTTCAAGGTCCAAATCATCAATGGATCTGAGACTCCACATCAAACCATCAAGTGGGCTGGACGTATGGAGAAAGTCTTCATCGGGCTCGCCATTGCTACGCCTGAAGACAAACATAACCTCCTCAAGGAGATGACTTCTAGCTCTGCCAAGAGCAGTTACGAATCTAGCTGTGCAGGCCATCGTGAAATACGTTGGAATGCCTTGCGCCAGATTGCAGTCAACGCGATTGCTCCACGCGACATACGTGGCGGTGAAGACGAAGCCACTTTCCAAGCACGTTTCCAGGCTGCCTGGAACGGAGCAGCTCAGCCTGCTTTGGATGACACTGACATTACGTTTGGCATAAATGCCTGTGTCGAAGCGGTCTGTCCCTACAAGGCTCTTGAAAAGCAGAAACGCTTCATGCGCCGCAAGATGCGTAAGCCTGCTGATATGACTACTCGGGCTTATGTCAACAACCTCAGTCGGATGAACGCCGATGAACTTCCTCGTCTACCACCTTTTGGACCCAACCAAACGTTGAACCATGACGAAGTCATTGACATTGTTTGTCATGGAATTCCACGCTCGTGGATGAAGAAGATGGACGAACACGACTTCGATCCTTTCTCAGCTCCTATCGGAGAAACCATTGGATTCTGCGAACGCATGGAATCCTCCGAAGACTTTGACAAGGGCGGTGATGCCAAGCAAGCTCCTCGAAAAGAACAACAGCAAGAAGTACAAGTCTACTGCAACAACGACCACTCTTCCAGAACGAAGAAAAATGTGCGACTACCACGAGTCCAGCATCACAAACTGCTGACTGCATGACTCTAAGAAACTCAAGGCCAAGTCTCAGTCCTCGTCTGACAACAAACAAGCCAGCGTACAACAAGAACAAGACTTGGAAACGCAAGTCCGACGACGCCAAGTCCTACACCAAGAAGGAACTCTCTGTCCTCATGAAGAAAGTTTTCAACGCTGCGGTCAAGGCTGATCGCAAAAGAAAGCGAATGCAACCATGTTGCCAAGCGCAAGTCAGAGACTCGACAACGAGGACGACTCCTCTGTTGGATCCATCAACATGATGGACAAGAAAATGGCTGCCATTGACAAGGCGCTTGCCGAATTCGACTTCATCATTCGGATGGAGAGATCTCCGTCTGAGGATTAGGCCGGATGATGATTCAACGGAACCATGTTCCGATTTCTCATACCTAAGTGATGAAGATATCTCACTAAATAGTATAACAAGATTTGTTTGCAACTAATGAAGTCTACGGCAAATTATGATAATTGCTAGCAACTGCTCAACTAGACTCTGACGATCTATTCAGCATCGTTAACTTCGTCCATGGCCAATCAACTCGTCAACGTCGCAGACAAGAGACCTCAAACTATCGTCTATGTTATGATTTAACAGACGAGAGAAAGGGAAACAAAAACCCGTTACACTCTTTGTCTTACTGGATACAGGAGCATCCGGAACTTTAATTACTCAAACTCATATAAGAGTTTACTCAGAAGAATCATGGGGCTCCAAACATTACGGACTGCTTCTGTAAAGGGATTGAAACCCCGCACGAAGTGTAAGGGCACACTCGTGATTCCTGAGTTCCACGTAATAGAATTATCGAATGGAATTTACACGTCACCAAGAACTTGGGGGCACATACATGATCATAGGTCAAGGCACTCTCTCGACCTAAGAATCAAGTTTGTATTTCACTACCATGTCATGGAGTGGAACAGCATATTTTCCCTGCAAAGATGGCGATACCGATGAAGAAAGGAGAACTTCTCCATTCCTGATCCTCAGCTGTCAGCGAAGTGCAGATAGTCTCAAAAAGATTCTTGATGCAACATACGAACAAACTGACTTAAGGCAGATGTGCCAGAGTCGAAATCAGTTAAATAAGGAAGAACAAGAACTGCCTCATGCCTTCTCAACCAAGTGCTCCGGCCAGTCGAGGGTACTTTGGAGAGTTGCAAATGGACGACTACGAAGTAGAACTTCGTTCCCGACGCTAAATCCTATTATACTAGGGCTCACCCTACTCCACGTGTCCATTCCAACACTCTCAAGACAGAGGGTTGAACGTCTTTGCAAGGCAGGAGTACTTAAAAAGATAAACCGTTCCGAGTGGACGGCCCCCACTTTTATCATTCCCAGAAAGATGGATCTGTACGATTCATCTCTGATTTCCGGGAACTGAACAAAAGGATTAAGCCGAAGCCTTATCCTATCCCAAAAATACAGGACATGCTTTTGAATCCAGATGGATTCAAGTACGCTACTAGTCTAGACTGAACATGGGACACTATCACATCGAGCTGTACACTTCACTCGAAGCAACCTGTACCACACTGCACCAGGGGAAAGCACGAGTACAGAGGTTGCAATGGGCCTATGTAATAGTCCGACATCTTCCAAAGGAAGATGAAAACCGCATGCATGACATTAGGAAAATGGTCGGGCAATACATTGATGATCAATCATCCTAACTGACGACGATCTGTGAGATCACGTTGAATAGTTAGTGAATCTTTTCCAAGACTTCAAAGAAGTCGGTGTTAAAATCAACACTACCAGGCCTCCTCAAAGGAAGGAACTTGAGTATCTAGACATTGGACTACTCGAGGAAGGAATCTCAACCCTTAACTAAAAAAGATAATAGATGCAATCCAGGCTATCGCTCTTCCTAAAAACAGGAAGGAACTTCGTGGATTCATTGGACCAATGAAACTACCAAGGTCTGCTCAAAGACAGCAGACGAAAAGTAACCATCTTTCTAAAACAGACGTGGGTTACCCAGTATCCATGACGGGCTGAGGTTATCATGGACAGAGAACGTGGGTCCCGCGCAGAGGTCGAAAAAACTCTCCGGGTCATGGAACATGGTGCAACTACGCTAAAAGCTAGTGTTAAGATCTTTCGAGTGTTTTGAGTTTTGAGAGAATGAAAGTTATGTGAGGATTAGAAAGCTATGAAACTAATCAACGAGAGAGATCCACAATCAAAGGATCGTAGATCTGAAACCCCGCGGGAGGAGACTGTAGAGTGTCATAGAGTAGGTTGCGGTAGCAACAATCCTACTCACTCCACGATTCCAAAAACAGAACGCGTGGAAGATTTCGCCTAGCATTTAAGTAGTAGCGTTGGAAGTACTCCACGCTGAGCTAAATATCTAGAGCGATGTTTCATCATCGAACTAGTATGACTAGAGCGGTCATTGAGAAACCCTGTCCCCAATGACTATTCTCGGAAGGACTACGTCATGAGTCGAACTCAAACCCTACTATCTAGGATCGAGTCGCGAATAAGTCTAAGAGCCGTGTATTGATTCGCCCCCTGACAAGGGTCACGGAAGCACGACATCAGTCGGACAAGGAGAACATATGAAATAAAATGCGGGGCACTCTCCGCGAGATGAGATTGGTTGTAGACATGTGCGTCGCACGATGTCAATCCTACAAGGGGGATCAAGCCTTGTATTGGTGTAAATACCTTTATGTTCCAAGTCTGGTAGACTGCGCCGCTATTGGCGGTAGTATGTCGAAGCCGTACAGTGCCATTGTTATCGACTCGGTCTGTGTGGTAAGGACCTTGAGCGTTGGCTGACCGTACTAACGGTTCTGATACTGATGAATCATCGTAGTATCGTTTACATGGTTTTGATGAGGGAAACGTGTCCCTGTGTTCTCCTATGGTTTTTTTGTTGGATTAGGCGTTGGTGACGTTCCTTAATGTATTTCCGGTTTTCTTTGAAATGGATGTGGTTTGTCTTGTCACGATTGACGCGCGTGAACTTGCGACGAAGTCCATGTTCATCCCGGCCAGTCTTCTCGACCTCTGCGCAGGACTCCACGTTCTCTTTCCATTACAACCTGTCATGGATACTTGGTAATCCACGTCTGTTTCAGAACGATGGTTACTCCGTCCGCTGTCTTGGAGCAGCCCTTGGTAGTTCATTGGTCCAATGAATCTACGAAGTTACTTCCTGGTGGTAGGTAAAGAACGATAGCTGGATCGCATCATTTATCTTTAGTTAAGGTTGGCTTCCTTCTCGAGTAGTCCAATTGTCTGGATACTCCAGTTCTTCCTTTCGGTGAAGGCCTTGGTAGTGTTGATTTCCATCCCGACTTCCGGAAGATCTTTTGGGAAAGGTCATCTAACTATTCACCGCGATCCGCCAGATCGAAGTCAGTTAGGATGAGTTGATCATCTATGTATGTACGGACATTTTCTAAGTCTGGCATGCGTGTTTTCATCTTCCTTTTGGAAGATGTCGGGACTATTACATTAGCCCATTGGCAACCTCTGTTACTCGTGCTTTCCCTTCTGGAGTGCAATGGTATAGTTTGGCTTCGAGTGAGGTGACAGCTCGATGTGGTATTGTCCGGTGTTCAGGTCTAGACTAGTATGGCACTTGAATCCATTTAGGTTCAAGAGCATGTCCTGTATTTTGGGATAGGATAAAGCTTCCGCTTGATCCGTTTGTTCGGTTTCCGAAAATCAGAGATGAAACGTACAGATCCCTCTTTCTAGGGAATGATAAAAGTTGGCGCTGCCCACTTGGAACGATTCACCCTCTTGTACCTACTTTCTGCACATCGCAGAGACGTTCACACCCTCCTTTCTTAAGAGTGTTGGTATGGACCCGTGGAGTAAGGTGAGCCCTAGTATAATAAGATTTAGCGTCGGGACGAAATTCTACTTCGTAGTCGTCAATTCGCAACTCTCCTAAGGTTTCCTCGACTGGGTCGAAGCCATTGGTTGAAAAGGCATGAGACAGTTCTTGCTCTTCCTTATTAACTGGTTTCACTCTGCACATCTGCCTTAAGCTATTTGTTCGTAAGTCGTATCAAGAATCTTCATGAGAAGATCTGCACTGTCCCGCGGACCAGCTGCAGGAATCCGATGGAAGAAATTTCCTTTCCATTGGGTATATCCCTCTTCTTTTTT
>CAICTM010000997.1:0-40161 GCA_903772945.1 Seminavis robusta | reverse complement strand
GATCTGGAATGTGGATAGCATTTGGGATCAAAAAGGCGTGAAAGAAGAAGACCAGTTGTGAGAGGAGCAGAACAGAAAAAGAATGTGGGAAAGGAATGGAATGCATACCGGAGGTAGGAATTAGCAATAAGAATTGCCATACGAATCAGTGAAGCATTCGGTAGTTTCGTCATACAGGTAGCAATTGTCATTGTATTTGTAGTTAAATAGTTCAAGTTAGTGGCATAGTGAGTGTATTGGGATCGAGGCGTTGATCATTGGCAGAGCGATTATTGGTGGCAATCGTGGGGTAATCATCAGGAAGGGAGTTTACCAAGGGAACAGCAGAACAAGAGCGAATATTGTCGGCCGGAGAAAATTGGGAGGAAGGATCGAGAAACCCTCCTGTGATTGGAAATAGGAGAAATGTCTGTCTCGAAAAGAATCCGTGGAGACAAAATAAATTGGATGAGACCAAAGGCGCCAATGCAGCGGGATCAGAGGACGGTTCGGATTGTCGAGGAGTAGCCGGGGGTGGTGAGGCTGCAGGATCCAAGGGTGGCTCGGGTTGGCATGGAGAAAATGAGGAAATCAGAATGGGTGATGACAGAGAAGGAATAATGGGAGGGGATGGGTTTGGGTTGACATAATTAATTTTGCGGTCAGACATGTTGGTATAGGAAGGAAGAACAACAGTGGGTCTGCGAGTCCAAAAGTCGGTCAAGCAGTAGACATGCTTGTCAAGACATCAACGGCGTAGGTGCTCAGTGTAGATGTAAATGGTGGTGACAGGAGAATAGTTGAAGCCATTACGGAAGGAGTCAGTAACATCACTGTGAGCAGCAGCAAATGAACCCGCGGTCAAAGGCACCAGATCAGTGTTGGGAGACTCAACTGAGAGTCGGGCACAAAAGATAAGATGTTCAAAATCTTGCACTTAACCTGGAAGTGTTAATATGTGGAACAGGTGAGTTAAGGTCGCGAATAATTGCGCGGCGGAGAGCTGGTAGAAGGTCATTAGAGTCATCGTTCTTGAGGCAGTCCTGTGTGGTAGAATCCGTGAAGACACGGTCGTCTTCTTCTTAGTCCTCATCCAGGTACAAGCAATGGCAGCTCCATAGGCTTCGCTGTTGAGATGAGTAGCCTGGTCAACAGTGAAACGACGCACGTCAGGATGCCAGCGATCCTCAAAGAAGACGTGATGAATGAAGAAACAAGGCTTCATGATGGAAGGCTCGGAAGAGCATCGGTCTTCGAACAATTTTAAGGGGTTGCCCTGTAGAATCCAAGGGGACAAGGGATTACAAGCAGCGACAGGAAATAAACATAGTAGTAGTAGTAGTAGTAGTAGTAGTAGTTAGTAGTTAGTTAGTAGTAGTTACGAGTAAATATAATCGGAAAGACGGAAAATCCACACAGGAGCGGGATCTTGCTGCGCTCGCTGGCGTCAGCTGTGTTGGTGAAAATTCAGAGATTCTTCCTGGCAAAATGCTCTGTGCCTCTAATGCAGGGGGGGAATATGAAGAGGGTAACTGTAGCAGTAGGGAATATGGCAGTTGGTGATTAAAGAAAGTTGTAGTAAGGCAACATTAAACTGTTAGTGAACGGGAGGGTGTTGCGTTGCAGGAAGGACAGACCAACTAGCTAGCTAGATAAGCAGCCACACTGCACTCTCCCTTATCTTATTATCATGTCATTACACTGATTGATAGGTCCACTGACCATTGTTTTCGTTATTGTTGCATACACTTTCTTGGTTTCAGAGTCTCCAGCATACCGCACCGTTTCCGTCGCTGGATCCAATCTTCGTTCTCTCCATCTGGATGAAAACATCCGTTGTATGACAGTAAACTATTGCAGCAGAAACAGACGGCAGACACCAACCACAGCAGCATAAGCTTTGAAGGTGTCCCAGTGCACCGCTGTGGCTGGTAACTGTTGTCACTGTCGCTCTAGCTTCTCATCACCGTGCCGGAAATTGGCTGAAAATGTGTGCGTAAATGGGTTTGAAGGCATTGACCTGGGAGAAACCAGCAGTTCTTTCCGGTCCGGTAACAATGATTTCCTCCACTCCAGGCCGCGTTTGTGCCAGAGTTGTTTGATACCAGTACTCTGCAAGCGGTGGTTGGTCAGCTCCCCCCTGACAGGGAGGAATTTGTAGGTTCAGGCTAGCAACGTCATTCTGGTAGTTGTTGAAGTTCGTATATTCTTTGAATCGATAACAGACAAAACCATGTCCTTCTCTGGGTGTGGCTGTACAAATATAGTTGAAGACTTTGGACACAGCCTTGGTTTGTGGAGCTACTCGTCCAATGGGGAAGCGTTTGCAGGCAAAGACCAGGGCATTGAGGTTCAGCTCTCGTGCCTCCGACTCAGCGATATCCATGCAGGTCAAATCAACAGGATTTTCATCATCATAACTGGTAAAGCTCAGGGGTCCTTGTGTATACCAGTCCTCGCATGAATAGGGGTGGCAGGTACCATCCCTGCCACAAAACTGTTCTCCCTTGGTGCAGTTGTCATTGTCGGTGCAGGAATTGTCATCTACAGGAATCAAAGCTGTGTTTGAATCTTCGGTGGGTGCTTTGGTCAGTGTTGTATTGGTGGGCATGGTCGGTGTCGCGGTACCGTTGCCAGCAGGTGGTCTTGTTTGCGTTCCATTGATGGCACCAGTCGTCGTTGGTGCTGCCGTGGTCGTGCCAGCAGTAGGACTCGCCGGCGTCGTATTATCGCTGTGCTCAAAGATATTGCTGACGCTTGCTCCATCATTATCAATCATAGCATGTGTCAGTGCTTGTTGTACCCTTTCAAAGAATGTACGTAGTAATTGGGGGCCATGTCGCAATTAAACACCAAACCTTCTTGAATGTTCGAGCAATCAAAATCCACCCAGATGATGCCGTCCTTCACAAAACCGTCGTTGCAGAGAACGCATCCAGCGCACTGTATCCCGGCGAAAGTTCCTCCACAACCCGTAAACTGTCTCTCATTCCTGCTAGAGATTTCTCCCGTGAAGCTGTAGGTTACTGGTAACTGGTCATTGCCCTCAGAAAATATGTAGTCATGTACTGTTTCGGTATACACGTATCGGTCGTAGACCAAGGTAGTATTGCTGCAAGGACAGGTGATGATGTTGAATTGTGAGTACCGGTATGAGTAGATGTATTCAACAAAACCCCTGCTCCAATCCTACTTTCTCGACATGGCTTCACACATCTAAGAAGCGCATTTTTAGGTAGTGCTAGAATCGACATTGCGTGCAGGTACCAAACGCCAACCAGCACGATCCCGATCCGTGACGTAATTTCTTCCAAGAATGCGTGCAGTGATTGGAATCGGGATTGTGTGTTCCACATGGGCATGCAACGAAGGCCCGCCCGGCAAGACTGCCTGCTTCACGATTTGGGATCCACTTTTTGGACCGTCTTTTCGGGAAGGCAAACACCTCTCTTGGTACCATAAACTATATCCCGATGGGTAAGCGGGCGGTTCTCCCAGCACAAAGAATCCAAATCACCAGCCAGTGGGCTAGCTAGTACAAGATTAGCAGTAGTGTGGCTAGCTAGCTTGCAGCCATGGCATCATCAAAGAAGGAGTTTGATGTGCCTCTTACTGCAATAAAAATTCAAATCTGTGGATATAGCAATCTCACATTGCAACAGAACAAGCGCTGCGCACCAACTGATGCAGAAACACCTTGGTTTGGACCTTGCTTTGATCTGGAATGGGATAGCATTTGGGATCAAAAAGGCGTGAAAGAAGAAGACCAGTTGTGAGAGGAGCAGAACAGAAAAAGAATGTGGGAAAGGAATGGAATGCATACCGGAGGTAGGAATTAGCAATAAGAATTGCCGTACGAATCAGTGAAGCATTTGGTGGTTTCGTCGTACAGGTAGCAATTGTCATTGTTGTTGTAGTAATAGTCGAAGTTAGTGTCATAGTGGAGTGTATTGGGATCGAGGCGTTGATCGTTGGCAGAGCGATTATTGGTGGCAATCGTGGGGTAATCATCAGGAAGGGAGTTTACCAAGGGAACAGCAGAACAAGAGCGAATATTGTCGGCAGGAGAAAATTGGGAGGAAGGATCGAGAAACCCTCCTGTGATTGGAAATAGGAGAAATGTCTGTCTCGAAAAGAATCCGTGGAGACAAAATAAATTGGATGAGACCAAAGGCGCCAATGCAGCGGGATCAGAGGACGGGTCGGATGATCGAGAAGTAACCGGAGATGGTGAGGCTGCAGGATCCAAGGGTGGCTCGGGTTGGCATGGAGAAAATGAGGAAATCAGAATGGGTGATGACAGAGAAGGAATAATGGGAGGGGATGGGTTTGGGTTGACATAATTAATTTTGCGGTCAGACATGTTGGTATAGGAAGGAAGAACAACAGTGGGTCTGCGAGTGCAAAAGTCGGTCAAGCAGTAGACATTCTTGTCAAGACATCAACGGCATAGGTGCTCAGTGTAGATGTAAATGGTGGTGACAGGAGAATAGTTGAAGCCATTACGGAAGGAGTCAGTAACATCACTGTGAGCAGCAGCAAATGAACCCGCGGTCAAAGGCACCAGATCAGTGTTGGGAGACTCAACTGAGAGTCGGGCACAAAAGATAAGAGGTTCAAAATCTTGCACTTAGCCTGGAAGTGTTAATATGTGGAACAGGTGAGTTAAGGTCGCGAATAATTGCGCGGCGGAGAGCTGGTAGAAGGTCATTAGAGTCATCGTTCTTGAGGCAGTCCTGTGTGGTAGAATCGGTGAAGACACGGTCGTCTTCTTCTTAGTCCTCATCCAGGTACAAGCAATGGCAGCTCCATAGGCTTCGCTGTTGAGATGAGTAGCCTGGTCAACAGTGAAACGACGCACGTCAGGATGCCAGCGATCCTCAAAGAAGACGTGATGAATGAAGAAACAAGGCTTCATGATGGAAGGCTCGGAAGAGCATCGGTCTTCGAACAATTTTAAGGGGTTGCCCTGTAGAATCCAAGGGGACAAGGGATTACAAGCAGCGACAGGAAATAAACATAGTAGTAGTAGTAGTAGTAGTAGTAGTAGTAGTAGTAGTAGTAGTAGTAGTAGTAGTAGTAGTAGTAGTAGTAGTACGAGTAATTAATCGGAAAGACGGAAATCCCAGCACAGAGGCGGGATCTGCTGCGTCCGCTGGGCGTTGTGTTGGGTGGAAGATTCAGAGATCTTCCTGCAAAGTGGCTCTGTTGCTCTAATGAGGGGGTGGAATATGAAGAGAGTAACTGTAGCAGTAGGAATATGCGCAGTTGATTAAAGAAAGTGTAGTAAGGGCAACATAAACTGTTAGTGCACCTATCAATTAGGATCGTGCCGCAACAGTCACCATCTACGATTTAGGGTAGGATTTTCGAATCGGATTTAGGGCAGAGTTACTCTGCCCTAAATCTTGGGTAGAGTTTCAAACTCTGCCCTAAACTCTATCCTATTAGGGTAGAGTTTCAAACTCTGCCCTAATAATTAAGGTAGAGTTTGAAACTCTGCCCTAATTCCAAACGGGACTGCGTAAACAGGAGTAGTGTTTCTACGTAGGCCGTTTCGGATTTAGGGTAGAGTTTGAAACTCTGCCCTATTGGGTAGAGTTTAGTTAGGCAGAGTTTCAAACTCTACCCTAATTATTAGTGCAGAGTTTCAAACTCTGCCCCTATAGGGTAGAGTTTTCAAACTCTACCCAAAATTTAGGGAAACTCTACCATATTCAAAACGCTACCCTAAATCGAGGCACGCTCCAGTGTAATGACATGGTAACAAGATAAGTGAGAGAGCAGCAGTGTAGCTTCTTATCTAGCTAGCTAGCTATTTGGTCAGTCCTCCGTGCAACAACAACAAACCTGAGAACTAAAGAGAGGAAGATTCTCTATTTGCAGCAGGAGCACCACTAGTAGCAAGCTAAACATGAATGAAAAGTCGACCGGGAGAAAAGAAGTGCATTCTGTGTGCGTCCAAGGACGGAAAGAAATCCAATTAGATTTTATGTTATAATAGAATCGTAGTTTAGCAGCTACAATCATCGCACAAATACTACAATACTGTATGAGCACGTCGTTACTTACATGAATTCCTGCTTTCGTATCATCCCTCACGAGACAACAGGAAAGGTGTTGTTTCATAAGGGTTGACCCCCGCAATCTTGCTGCCAGAGCCCTCAACCTCTTTGATTGTGTTTCCTGTTTCCTCCGGTGAAGCATGCAGGTATAAGGGTAGGGTTAGAATATAAAACATGCCAGGAAAGCTAGGGTGCTGCTTTTAAACCAGCTAAAGCTATATTTACATGTATCATAGGGTATCTGCTTCTACAAGGAAACTCTAACGCTATATAACTAGTATTCTAACTAGCTAGGGGTATCTTCTTCTAGCTTGCTACGGGAGTCTGCTTCTAGCTAGCTAGGGGTATCTGCTGCTAGCTAGGGGTATCTGCTTCTAGCTAGCTACCGAGTTAGCTACTAGGGGCGCCTACTTCAAGCTAGCTAAGCGCTAGCTAAGCGCTAGCTAAGCACTAGAGGTATCTGCTTCCAGCTAGCTAGTAGAGGTATCTGCTTCTACAGTGAAACCTTTTTTGCCCAGGTTCCACATCTCCACTGGCTTATTTCATATGTTGTGAATTGAGGGATTCAATTCGAACATGAAGGTTTTGCATCCTGATCATGACAACGGGGGATTACATCTCCCCCCTTAGGACGCACATTTGATTGCCGGGTTACCACCCTAATGCTCTCTTCTTAGATAATAATAACCTCGGCAGGTTAAGTGCCTGAGTCCTCTACCCCTTTAATGGCAAATATTCTGTCTGTGGGATCTCCCTGGTTTTTGTCTGTGGGATCCCCTCGTTTTGTGTCTGTGGGATCCCCCTCATTTCCTGTCTGTGGGATCCCCTATTCCGGTGAAGCCAGGGTATAAGGATAGAGATAATGTAAGCTGGCAAAACTGGAAATTGAAGGTGCAATAAAAGTTAGGGGTAGGAATATATCAATGTAATTTAAGGTTAGTGCACTCAGGACAAAAACACAATAAGCCAGCAGGTGTTGTAAATTTAGAGTTACACGATCGAATGATAGCTGTAAATTATGGGTTAGCCCGTGGCAACGTCAATGCTAGCTTAATTAATATAAAACAGAAGGTTACAATGTGGGAATGATAGTGGGCGGCAACACACGACGAAGTCGGGTGTTGTCGCCAGGGCTAGCTTAAATAAAAAAGAAGGTTATAATGAGGGAATGATACCGGGCGGCAACACTCGACGAAGTCGGGTGTTGTCGCCAGGGCTACCTTGAAAGAAGGATGCAATCTCAAACACGATCCTCTTTCTTCTATTTGTCTTTCTGCCGAGGTATCGCAGCTCCCGCTGACTTAATAGGATGAAGCCGCATCGAGATTCGGTGTCAAGATCTGCCGGTACCGTACCATCGGTTTACGTTTGCAGTATCGGTTAGATCTACCGTACTGGCCACAATGTACTAATAGGCAAGACCCGGTACTCAGAGTAGACCGTTAGCAGTACAGTACTGTAGCTACAGTAGAATAGAGGATAGAAGCTGTTCAACTCCGACGATGAAACTGATGCTTCCGCCCCTTAGCAATTGGAGAAGCATATCCTTGTTCTGATTGGTGGCGTGCTGCTCAGGATTCGTTCAAAAGTGTTCTGGATTCTGGATGGCAAAGGCCTTCTGGGAGCAGAAGGCCCCTCCATTGTCATTATCGGGCGACATCACGCTCACCCATCACATTTTCTTTGAAATCTTCACAACGGCCACCATGATGATCGCTTCCACCTTTCCTCGTCGGCCACACCGCCGTCTTCATTCCGATCAGTCTCTTCTTCAGTGGCATCTCTCCTCTGCCACTGATGAGAATCTTTCGTTTCCCGTAAGTCACCCCACAGCCATCCCAAAACATCATCGTCGAGGGATTTCCTTTGATTCTCGTTCCCAAAGACATTCAGTCGTGGCTTCTTCTAGCGCGGGGCGAGTGAGTGGATATTCAGGGTTAGAGTTTGCCTGTTCACAATTTCCTGCTGCCAACACGCACAACAACAACGCGTCGACACTGTTTCCGTCCCCAACGCCAATGGCAACCGGTAGCCTTACAGATACTACTAGTAATATCAACATGAGCAACACTCATGAGGCAATCAATAGCAATGCGATGAGCAACAGCCACATCCATGGCGTCACCAGGATCGAATCTTGCATGCTGCGCAATCCGGCTCTACTGCCAAATTTGGCATACGCCGACGACACCATCGCTAAATGGAAGTCTCCGACCAAGAGCCA
This sequence comes from Seminavis robusta, assembly GCA_903772945.1. Taxonomy (NCBI): domain Eukaryota; phylum Bacillariophyta; class Bacillariophyceae; order Naviculales; family Naviculaceae; genus Seminavis; species Seminavis robusta. Next base: position 31,893 of record CAICTM010000997.1, on the reverse strand, counting down.
GATGACGTGTTCTGATGATAGAGCCGCAACGGTCAAGTCCCGGCCTTTGAATTTGGAAAATTCGTCGAGGCGCAGCAGCGCGGCATTTGCAGAACCAGCGCAACGTCACAACATGAAGAACGACATTGGTGGCAGCGGCAACATCGGTGGCAACAACGACGATACGACAATGCTTGCCGGCACAACCAGTACCACTGTCCAACACCACTGCTGGCAAGCACCTGTATCCGTGGCCATGAGCATGGCGACAGTTGCTACTCAACCGCAGCCATCCTGCAAGGACACCCACAATGCTACCCTCGGCACGACCAATCCCATGCAGTCGTTGCTGGAGACGGTAGTGCATGCCGTCGAGAATGTCCAGGAACAACGTCGAAGAGCATCATCGCGCAAACGAATCTCACAAACGTTATTGACTCTACGAGCGGCTGCCGAAGTGCATTATCAACAGCAGCAGCAATCGTTGGACGAAGATGAAGAGACACGAGAAGACTTTAAATGTGGCAGCTTTGACGACGAGCAAGACCAAGAACATCAACCGGATCATGACGACTTGGCTAGCTTGGGTTCTGCCTTGTTCTGTCCATTGGATCCCGGACTCCTCAAGCATCATCATCATCGTCATTTGCATCGACAAGAAGAATTGTTGACCACAAATTCATCATCCTCTGACAGCAATGATGTTGTGGTACAAGAACCGCAACCCCAGATCCTGACGAGGCTTTCCTCGAGTCCTCTCCCCATTATTGATACCATGCCAATGGACGTTGAGGAGGAAGAGAAGAAACAGGATGAAGTAGTCCCCGTGCAAATCCTACCGGAACTCGGTTGTTTGGCCACCAATCCACGCCTGCTCAGTTACGCCATGTTTCAACAGCTCGTGACGGACGGTGTCCCGGAATGTCTACACATGAATGCATGGGAACGAGTATATTCCATTGGTCGCGATGGAGATTCCTTTCGAACCCTACTCGACAAGTGTGCTCCGTACCGACAATCCATTCTGGTCGTGCAAACCACGTCGGGATATCTATTGGGAGGATTCGTGTCGGATGCTTGGCAAGAACAAGATGGATATCATCAACGACACTCCTATTATGGAAACGGTGTATCCTTTCTCTTTGCATCGCATCCTGCTACCACTGGTGGTGTGACCAGCAACAACAATAATCATGACGACAATGAGGACAAGCCTCTGACCATTTATCCATGGACCGGATCCAACGACTTTTGTCAAATATGCGATCGGGAAAAGAGTGTCATTGCCATGGGTGGTGCCGGGGCGTTTGGATTTATACTGGAAGATGATTTCTTTCGTGGATCCACGGATACGTGCGGGACATTTGGTAATCCACCACTGACGCTGGATAAAGATGGGATCTTTACCGTGGCGGCCATGGAAATTTATGGGTTGGTGCCTCTGTTTGCCAATCCGTATAATCACAGCAGTCCTCGATCGACCATTCTCAGCGGCATGACAATGTAATGTTGTAGAATTGCACTGCACTGCAAAACCGACAACAACAATTAGCATTGCACGCAGCGTACTGACTGGTGACGCTGCTATCTGCATCATTCACGCCTAGATTCATCATTCGTGACCTATCCCTTCGCTTTGGCAAGCTAGCGCGCAAACAGGAGCACGTTGGGCGGGGTTTTCATGTTGCGTGGCTATTATCGCTATCCACATCTTCATGATCTCTTTATTCTTGGCTATACTCTGATTCATACAAGGGGGAGTGGTATATGAGAAGACGGCTACACCCCCGTAGACATGTTTTTCATACAGTCTATAGACATCCACCTTATAAAGTTTAACAACACTTATTAATTACACGGCCACTTGTTTTGTAAAGACGGCGCTCGTGTGGGCAAAAGCGGTCCCTTCCAGGCCGCGAACATACGATCTCAAATATTGGTTGCATCCTGCCGACACCAACGTCTTGGTCAACTCCCAGCGGGTGGGAGCGTCCTCGTCGGGAGCAACGACGAAGCTCACTTCAATATCCCAGTCAATGTAAACGTTGTACCAATGGTCCGGCTTTCCTGCTCCCCAGAGCGGGACATTGCGAACGGAGAGTGCCATGTGGTGGAACTTGGAACCATATTCCGTCTTCAAATGGTTCACGTAAAAGCGCTTTGTCGCGTCCACCAACGCGTCATAGTCTCCAGCCGTTGGCTCCACTTTCAAATTGTCCATTTGCTTGTCGCGAACCTGGTAAGCCGAAAAGATGTCATAGGAACGAACCGAAACAATCTGAGGCCCAACCGGCTTTGGAGGAGGCGCTTTGGGCACGACGGCCTTTTTCTTGGGAGGCGTTGGCTTTTTCTTGGGAGGCGTTGGCTTTTTCTTCGGGGGCGAAGGCGACTTCCTCACAGGCGTCTTTTCGACCGGCTTTTCGGGTATCTCTGGTTCTTTCTTTGGCGGGGGTGGGGCTGCCTTCGGCTCCGGCTCGGGCTCAACCACGGGTTCGACCTCCTTCTTCTCCTCGAAGATCGATCCACCAAACGCAACATCCGTGGGGGGCTTTTCCACAGCACGACCCATGGTCGCCTCGGCAGACTGCCTCCATACATCGGACTCCAACTTTTTGATGGCGTCAAACAAGGGTCCAACGTTCCCCTGTGTGATCTTGGACAGGATCTTGAACTCACCAGGCGCCGGATCATAAAACTGGAGGTTGACTTGGTACTGATGCAGCATGTTGAATCTGGGCAAGGGACAGCCCTTTTCAAACTCTGGGTCTTTATCAACAATCTCCAAACCGAGGAAGCGTCCTCGGAAAGCGCGCTTCAAGACCCTGGTGAAGAACTTGGTGATGCAACCGTCGAACATTTCGAGCTCGCTCTCTTCGGGCATGGTGCTCAAAGTCCGCACAACCAGGGCAACGAAAAATTCGAGGCGGACATTGACGACATCAGGCTCTTCCTCCCCGTCTCCTCCGCCACCGGCGCCTTCGCCGTCCTCGGCCTCGTCTTCTTCGGGTTCGGGACCATCGGTGAAGATGCAAAGGCGCAACACCATGGTCGTGAGTGTCATGAAGGAATCACCGACTCGCTGAACCCCTTGGAGGTATTCAGCATTGACGAGTCTCCCCAACCCTTGGAAAAGCTCGTTTGGACTTGGGGTGTTTTGTGAGAACTTGGCAGTGGCCTCAAATTGCACGAAAAGATTATACTGCGGCTCTGGCTTGCCAGCGCTCTCATTGATCTCGGTCTTGACAATCGAAAGCGACAATTCGTCAAAGTCTGTATCGTACTGTTTCCTCAACTGGCGGATGGCTTCTTCCTGTGTGAGCTGAAGGAAGCGTTCCTTTTCTTGAGACGACGGATTCACACTTGGTTTCCGAGAGCAGACAAAAGCCATGTAAAACGCGGGCGCCTTCACACTCCCACCAGCGGTGGGCCTCTTCAAACGGCGTGCTTGTACCTCCACCGCAGAGGCAAACGGCGAACCTTCCAACAGGCGGACCGACCTCAACAAAAAGTCCCGATCAAAGGTCCCAAGGAGAGTTTCGAGGATGTCCTGCGCTTTTGGCTGCGTTCCCGAGCAGGAGATGGTTGCTTCGGCCTCCACAAACACTTGAAACTTTGGATCTGGTTTCTTGGTTCCGAATTCTGTGGCAAGGAACTTCAGATCGACTTTGCCAATGTTGGAGTATGCCGCAGAGAGCCGCTCAAGGAGGTGTTTGCAGGTAGCTAATCGCAGGTTTTCGTATTCAGCGGGGCTGGGCTCTCCCCCTTCGGAGAGGACCAGGGCGATGTAGAACTCGGGAATAGTGACCTGCATTATTTTTGTTGTTTGGGTGATTGATTTTATGCTTTCGAGATTGCTTTTTCGCTCTCGAGATTGTTTTTTTATGATGATGTTGGCCTTCTTCTGACAATCCAAACTTGGGTAGCCCCAACTGGTTTCTTCAAACCCCAAAACTTTCCACTCCCGTGTCGTCACGTGGAGTACTAAAATGCTTATAGTAAGTTTCATAAACACGTCTAAAAGTGCCGCGACCTCGATCTTGCTATGGTCAGCTTCGACTGGTGGCTGCATGGTGGGTTGTCACTCGACTGAGTATTTCAGTTAGTTGGTCGGCACTGCAACGAGACTAAGAGACTTCTAGTGGTGCGCTGAAAAGTGTGGTTGCCTCATTTCGCCTTTGGTCTTTGATATGACATCTTCAAAGTTCTTGCGAGAGTGTTTTGTGTAATTGCATATATTGCTCCGTTCCTTCTTGCGGGTTGCTTTGTGGCAGGAGGAGTTGCTGTGGTGGCCTTGGAGGCAATTCCTCTTTTGATTCACCATTCACAAGCGAGCAAAGTGGTCTTGGATGCTTCCTTTTCTTCCGACCAAGAAACACCACCACAAATAGACTTTGTGTTGTCATCTTTGTCATAGTAATCACCCAATTGATATCTTGTCATGCTGGAAATGCTTTTGTGTCATTCGGGTGGTGCAGGGACGTTATCTCCACGGTGCTTTGGAATGGGCACCTTCCTCTTGCAACGAACCTGCGGCTAATACAACAGGCATAACGGTAGGGGCACCGAGCTTTCCAGTATGACACAGAGAAAGCCAATGCAATAATGCATTGAAATGGTGTCTATGCATGTTACGAGTATGCTACTGCGCGCTGGTGAGAAAGCTGCTCTTTGACACTACTATTAGGTACTCAATACACTGAAGGATGAAGACTGTGGTCGCACATGTATATAGACTTGCCGGAATCATCTGCTGACTTGGTTGACTCAGAGGCGTAGGGGGGACGTTCGTTGCATGCACTCGCTTGTACCTTGTTGTTCTCCAATAAAGCACCTTCCAGATCATTGCTTCTACAACCTGCAGCAACAGTTCAGGCTCCAATTCTAGGTGGGCTGCGGCATCCTTGCTGCCCTCTTCGTATCTCGCTTTGTGTTTGGAGCGCTGGTTTTGTGGCCTGGCTTGAAGTCGCACACAGGAACTTCGTCAACGGGATTGCTGCACAAATTCTCCTTGCGAAGCAAACTCCAACGAAAACCGAGAACTGAAAGGGCAGCAAAAGCAGCAGCTAAAAGGAATCTCCAAGGGGCGCCCGCGGCCTGTGTTTCCATGTAAGGAGTTCCTCCGAAAAGCGTCGTCTCAAGGCGTGCATTCGCCGCCAAAAGCGTATCTCTTGGCTTCGTTTCTACTCGAGCAAAGTGGCGTTGCATCATTGTCATTTGCTTCAAGCAGTCGTCGAGCAAAACAAGGACGCTTGGATGGGCAAGCGGAACTCCCAGAAAGGATGCGGGCGGTGTCCAATTCCACCCCGGAAAGGGATGCTCCGCCAAAGGTTCAATGGTCACCAGGCCCAACGTAGGGTCCTGGAATATGTCGTGGATCTTGGATCGAATCGAGTCAACGTTATCAGTACCCCAATAACTATTAGCGGCGTTCCATGACTTTGCATCCTTGTTCTTGATATGATACGTTGTGGAATTCAGGAAGTTTGACCTGGTTATGGACTGCACATAGCCATCGATACTCACGTTGTTGTTTTTGAAGGTGACACCATCGATTCTTCCAATGTCGCAGCAATCACTCACAGCCGCCACCACCGATCCGAAAAAAACTGAATCCGTAATCCCAATGGGGCCACCAGCTACGCCGATCTGATTTTCAATGAAGAGCGAAGAAGATACTTTCGTGTTTTCAGGGGTTCTATCATAAGCGGCGCCAACAGCAACTTTGTTGTGTGCAAAAACGTTGCTTGAGATGTCGAAGTGTGCTGTATGGCTATAAACGTTGCAAAACACGGCTGTCCCTTTGGCCTTTGAAAAGAGACACTTTTGAACGACCGCGCTGTACGTTTCGTCGAGTTTAAGAAAGAAATCACTGGAATCCAGGAAGATGCAATTCTGAGCATTGATGGAACCACCCAAGAGATCAACGGAAGTATCATGACCCACGAAAACAGAATCTCTTACGGTGAGTGGAGACCTCAAGCCTTTCACAGCTATTGAGTTGTTGACGAATACACTGTCGGTCACGTTCACCATGCCAGCGTCATGGGCGTCGACGCAGGCTGTCATGTTGGTGCAAAATAAGTGGGAGATTTGGGCGGTGCTCTCGGCAGGGCGGGTGCCAGCAGGAAGAAAGCCAACTCCAACGCTGGTTTTGTCGCCAACAAACTTAACGTTGGAAATCACAATCTTTGCAGATGCCTGAAGGTAAATGGCTGTTTTCTCGCCCCCAAACGCAACAACCACTGGCGAAAGGGGGGTGCCCTGAATGGTAAGAGTCACATCGGGGAAAACCACAGCACCCGCTTGCGTTAAGTCGTAATAGGGGTCTGTCCAAGTTGTGTCCTTTTGAATCACATGATGATTGCTCATGGTTTCCGCCTTATCGACACTGTATTGTGATCCGATTTATCTCTGCCTCTTACTCGGTATCAGACTACCGCACCACTCCTATCAAATATGCTTTCCTGGAGCTTTTCCTGGTTGGTTGGAGGCGAAGGTTGATACTAGCTAGCGGATGCAATCATATCACCCAGAGTGACAGTGAGACGTGAAAAAGATTGACAGTGAGACGTGACATGCTACACTGACTCAAATTTAAAAATAGGAAACTCCACTAGACACTACTAGTAGACTACATGTACTAGCTAGCTAGCTATGATACTGTAGTACTAGGTACCAGAAAGCCGCCGGTAGTGGTACCGGTTGATTGACACTGAGACGTGAGACGTGACATGTTACTATAATACTTGTAGTACATTGCACACGTGCCAAGGATATACTTAAATACACCATGTGACTACCGTTGTATTTTGGTTATACAGTAAAGGTATCACCCCTCTAACAAACCAGGAATACAACCGTGTACATGGAGTACCAGGCTCTACGTATTACCCTGTCTTTGTGGGTGTTTCTACCTTTCTCGACCTTCCAAGCTGACTGGAACATCGAACGACCGACTGGCTCGCTGGAACATCCACACTGGTATGAACGAAGCCTCACTGAACACAGACGATCACTGAACTTAACGACCGAAGGAACACAAGAAGACTGACGCAACCAAGTCAATCCAAGCAAAAGATCGCAACGTCCTGGGAAGGTACGTGATCGGCAGAGTGGCAAAGCCAAGAAAAATGCAAAGTCCTCGAAACTCGCTACGGCAAAGACAAAGTCACTCAGATCATAAACAAGATAACAAAACACAACAAGAAAACCAATAACCACAAAAAATTCTTAAAACTAAAATGAAACATATAAAATTTGTTTTTGCTATGCCTACAGCAGGATCGCGCTGTAGGCTGGGGACCACCAAGGCAGCTCAACGCAAGCGTGGGTGGAAGCCGGTGGGCTGATTCTTCTTGTCGTGCTTGAACTTGTTGATGATCTGGGTGACCGTAAGCCACCCGTAGGTGGCATAGATGCGGTCGACCGCTGCCCTCCAATCGAAGCCCTTCGCCATCAACCGAATCACACAGTCCCACACATGCTTGCGGCGGCAGAACTTGTCCTTGACGCGGCCTCGCTTGTTCCCGTTCAGGCCCTTGATCCACTCGTCCCACAACTCGTAGAGGTTGAAAGGCTTCTTCGCAAGCTGCGCTGGGAGGGTAGCGGGTGTCGGGGCCCTTGCGGCAGGAGGACGGGCCAAACACCCAGGACTCCTCGGTGGTGGTGGTGGTGGTGGTGGTGGGGGAAGTCCTGCGCCAACTGCGCCAGCTGCAGCAGCACCACCGCCGCCAGCTCCACCACCGACGCCAGCTCCCACAGCACCACCACCGACGCCAGCTCCACCGGGCGCACCAGGAAGCGGAAGCCTTGGAGCACCATTGCCGCCACCCCTCGTGATCAACTGGAAGTGGTTGATCCTCCCAATATTCTTGTTGACAATGGCAATGTTGGTCGAGACATAGCCCCTCAACGAGCTGATGTCCTGTGCCAAGATCTGCTGGGCCTCCTCGATCGCCTGCTGAGTCCTATGTTGGAGAGCAAGCAATTGGTTGAGCTGTTCCATGTTGACACCACCAGGAGCACCTCCAACCAAGGGCTCAGCACCAGCTTGGACCTGAGCGGTGGGAGCCAACTCAGTAATGTGCAATGCATTGGCTACCTTGTAGATTGTCAGAGGAATCTTGGCCACAGGGTTGTAGTCGGCCCCAGGATCCTCATCCAAAGTGGTTCGAAGCTGGGCATACTCCGTCTGGATGCGGTTGCGAATCTCAGCCGTCATCATATGCTCCAAGCCAGGCTCCATCGCAGCCTAAAGCAAGGCTGGTCCAAGCACCATGGCAATGTTGTTGCTTGGGTCGTCAGCAAAGAAGTCGCAGATCTTCGGACAGACATGCTCACCGATGAACCCATGGTTAACACCGCTGTCAGCCTTGATGCTGTACTTGACGGGACCACCAACAGCGAGCGTTCCAGCAACCTTGGCGTCGGTGGGAAGCTGCTCCAGGTTGATGTACACATGGACGATGTGTCCATTCTTCTCTCCCTTCCAGCGACCCCGAGTCTCATTCTCGGACTGGGTAATCCCACACTCAGCAGCGTAGGTTGGAGGCAACTTGCGCACACTGTGTGTACCAATGCTTCCCTGGACTTGAGCCGCAAGCTCCACGAACTCAGGGTCCTTCCAAGCCTTCTTCAAAGCCCGTTGGTACCAGGCATTGACTCGGTCAGGCTCCGTCTCGATCGTCGTCTCATCGAGCTCTTCGTCGTTGTCCAGAGCCTCCATGGCGGCAAGGAACGCTTCTTCATCGTCGACACGGTAATGGCCAAACAGAAACTTGGGATCACCGTGTCCCCTCTCAAGACGAGTCTCGATCCAAATAGCCAAGGCAATCAGGACGCAAAAGTCAGGGTCAGCGGCACCCAGCAGGATTTGGTTGGGGCAAGCACGCTCCTCCTGGACATTCTTGCTCCAGGATACCTTGGTTTCAAGAGCGAAGTTTGGAAACTTGGAGTGGCTGCGCAGATCCAAAGTCTCCATGTTGGTCAAATCATCAGTGCGGCCAATCAAGTGAAACTGAACCTTCAACATGGTTGGGATCTTGATCGTCGTGTCAATGTTCGCTCCTCCATCGCGTTCCACAATGCGAATGGTCTTGCGGAATTCCCGGATCTTCAAATCCCTCTTGACATTGGATTTCCTGCCCTGCTTCCTGACCTCAGCCTTCTTCACAGCCTTGATCACTTCATTGACAACCCTGGATCGAGTGGGATTCCCAACATTGGGACCAACAGCCCATGATGCGTGGCGGTTCGGATGGAAGTGGCTGATGGCCTTCTTGTATTGTTCAAGAGTGGTAGATCTCTTGTGGGTGGGGCGGTTTTTGGGCCCTGGGTTGATCTTTCCATAGGCAAGGAAGTTGAGGAACTGGGCGACATCAGTAGGGGTAATTTCTAATAACTCCTCCTGAAGAAAAATGAAAAAGAGCGACCATGGTGTGAGTCAATGATCAGCGAAACCAGTGACGATGTTCGATCGATCAGCGAAATGACAGATTTGGCGAACGTACCTGCGTAAAGGTCCTCTTGCTATGGTAGGGTGTCTGCCGGCCATGCTTCCAAGACATAAACCTGGTGAGGGCCGGCCGGTATTGTTGGTCAAGCGACTTCCTCTTTCTCGCCATTGTCGACGGCAACAAAAGAGCGAGTAGGATAATAACAAAATAGCGAGGAGCGATGAGCGACAAATATGGCATAGCTTTCGCCTTTTTCTTTCGATACCCAAATTTATGAGAGGAATGAGAGGAGTGATCGATCGGAGTAATGAAGATCGCTCCGATCTCCAACGGCAAAGTCCCACGTACATGGGATACATGCGTTGATTCGGAGGGTAGCATTGAGAGTTTACTCTCTCTCAGTACTAAGAGAAGCGTTCCGGACCCTTAAGTCTTTGAGTTTCGCGGAACGTTTGTGTGTGACTAGGTTGTATTTCATGCACGATTGCTAAAGATACTTAGGCGAAAAGTTGTATTTTGGGGTTGCCGATGCAACTACCAATGCGATTCTGAGTAGTATCGGATACCCTCAAATGCCTGGTTTTCCCCGGCAGAATACCCTCACAAAGCTTATCGTATTACCATACCCCAATAAAGCATACCCATACTTAAGCCTAAGTAGGGGCGAACTGGCTACTATGACTACAGGGTAAGTCCCACCAACCAGTGCGATCCCCCAAAGACTGGTACCCTCGACCATGTGACTACCGTTGTATTTTGGTTATACAGTACTAGTACAGTACGGTAGCACAGTGGATTTGCACATTTATTTGGACACGAGTTCAAAGCAGGATTCGATTCTGGATTCTGTAAAAAATCAGTGTGCCTATATCTTTCAACTGCACCAGTAAGAGTCATGCACGAGCATTCCTGCATGCCATTAAATACTTACTTTATTGTACTTTTGACACAATTGGCAATTTTACTGTACTTAACGGCAATTGCCAACTCACGAGAAGAGAGAGTACACTCCAAACCCACTTTTAAGAAAGTTCCAAATTCACGCAGAGGCCAGGGGTGGATTTGATTATTCGAATGATTAATCGAATGATGAATCGAATCGATCGCACACCTCTACCGTATCATCAAGCATCACTCAAACCGACCATCTCCAGCGCTGAACAAAAACCAAGCACCACTCATGCTCCTTTAGCTGATATTATGATCCTTGCATCAAAGTTCTTGCGAGAGCGTTTTGTGTACCGTACCATGAGGTGGAATTACATATCTTGCTCTGATGCTTCTTGTGCGTCGTTTTTTGGCAATAGGAGAAAGAAAGGGTCGCTGTAGTGGCCTTGGAGGTAGTTCATCTTTTGATCCAGCCACATGCAAACAAAGCAGTCTCGGTTGCTTCCTCCTTTACTTCCAACCAAGTACCATCACCACAAAAAGACTTGATGTCATCATCTTGGTCATGGCTACTATCACCCAATAGAGATCCTGTCAGGCTGGAAATACTTGCCTGTCTTTGGGGCTGTACAGGGATGTTACCTCCGCTGCGCTTCGGAATGGGTCTTCCATTGGCATTGATTCCTAAATGGGCCTTTTCAGCATTCTTTGTTCTGGCGCTGGAGATGCTCCTAGTTCGCTGCGGGGTGGATGGCAAACCATAATCATCACAACGTGAATAGCACCTTTCTCTGGCAACCACCAAAATTTCTGCTGGCAAATGTGTGTACAAAGGATGGCTTATGTTTGGTGTTCTTGGCTGCAAAAGGACATTGTGTTGATCACCAGACACAGTGCACATATCGTCATCGCCCAGGTGGGTGATACCAGAATCAACGCTGAGGCTGTCTGAGATTTGTGAGCACCTACTACTGACAAAGATGTACTCTGGAATCATGTTGTCAACTTCGTTCCTGTCAATTTCGATGTTGGTTTATGGAAGGATTCATTCATTGAGGTATGTAGGGAGGAGGACCACAAAAACCAAGCCGAACTTGCACTGCCTCGCTAGCAGCTACGAAGAAGTCAGTCTACGAGTACCGACCGGTACAGTACAGCGTACCAGTCGCTACCTAGACAAGCTAGGTGCGTGTCTTCTCAGATTTTGAGGGGTGTCGAATGATTCGTTGATGGAAGGACTTTCAATTCTACCGGTATGCTTGGAACCACTAACTAAGAGCTGATGCAGTAACCACGGTGGCATGGCAGTTTTGGCTATCAACATTAAGTCTCGCTATTGACTTACTTATGTACTTACTTGTACTTTTGAAGAAAGATGATACTAAATCTAGCTTTTTTGGACACCAACGGAAAACTAGCCTTTCATTTTGCCTTACTATTAGTACTGTGCGCTGTACGCTGTACGTGTTGCACATGACATTGCAGCACTGAAGCTGGGAAGCATTCGTCAAGTTTTTAAGTTTTTACTTTTGGCACTCTTTTCTAGCACTCGTAGCTCTCTTCTAGCTACTGTACATAGTCACTGAGTACCATTCACAGGTCTGCGACGGCAAAAACCAGAATGATTGAATCGTTCAATAGGTCCGCCCTGCCCCTATGGCTGAGGACCAGCCAAAAAAGTACTCAGTACTCAGTAAGAGCTTTCAGCTTTCAGTAAAATATTGTCTCCAGTCTCCATTCTCCAATCGACACTTGACCACTTGAGCAACTCTTGAGCTCGCTTGCAAGTTGTAGCTCGACCCTGGACCCTGGACCCCGGACAAACTTACATCGTACTGGTACACTTCGGATTTCGAAAGATTCGAGGATCCAGGAACGACTTCGATGCACAGGGAACGGGAACCACTCTTTTTTGTGGATTTTAGAGAATAATGAAGAGCTCTTCAGTATTCCGCTTTCCGCTACTGTAAATCTGTTGGAGAGCTGTTGAATTTGTTGGCTTGTACCAATAGCTAGCTTGGATCTCGCTTTGACCATTATTATTTATTATTTGTTCTTTCGAGAAAGACCACTCCTCCTCCACCACATACGATGCTCCAAGTATTGCTCTCCAAACTGATGCTAGCTAGCCAGCACCTGCCATCCATCCGTGGACCTCTTGGATACGTATGTGAGGGGCTTTCGCAAGATTTCGGGAAACGCGGTGGTTCGTGAACAACAGCCAATACTGAAGCTACGTACTCAGTACTCAATATGTCAACTATTTACGTAACCATTATTTAATAGCCGTCATACTGTAGCTAGACTATTAATAGCTCTGTAGCTCTTGCACACGAACGCAGTGGAACAGGGCGAACGGATTTTAAAATAGAGGGACGGAGAAGGGCTCATTGAAGTTCTCTGAGACGTTAAGTACTGAGTTTACGGAAGGAAACCATTGCTCATGCGTCTTCGCTCAGCAGTCCTACCGTACCGGTACGGTGGACGTTGTACCGCTACGACGCAAACGAACCGACTGAGGACTCTCGGAGGTTTTCATGACTTTTGGCCAGTCACAGTTTGGCCTCTGCAAATTTAGCGGCTATCTACTAGGGCTGCTAGCTAGGTAGCTGCAAGCATGGTTCCGGTGCTCTGTACGATCGTGCTCTTTTACCATTACCTAGCTAGGTACCGGCACCGGCACTGTGCAGCGATGATTGCCGGTGGTGCTGGTTATCCGTAAGGCAGCTTCTAGCACCAAGATCTCTTGCCAGTAACACTTTGTCGTTCTGGTCTCCGAAGATGTACAAATTGGCACACCATTGCTCGGCAAGAAGTCATGGCTGAAACTGCGTGCCTCTGGCTCTAGCTAGCATACTACTGGTACCGCTTCCGCAGCTCGTCTGACTTCCTGGATCGCTCCGCAGTTGTGTCATCCCCGCCCCACTTTCGTTCCACTCCGTGGCACCGGCTGTACCGGCCGGTACCCCGCGTGGGCTCTGTTCAGTCAGTCACTTCCAGAGATCCATACCACCTGAACGATTCCTGTGTTGCCTTCAACTGGTTCCCATTTCATGCAGTCATTATGGCGGTGATTGTCAATATGATCTCTCAAAGCTAGCTGCAGAACGCCCACTCCAGTGCTGCTGTGTTTGCCCCACCCAGTGATGATGTTGATCTTTCCCAATGTAGGAAGCAAGGGAACCACTAACTCATCAAACTTCTTTGCTGCAGCGTCCTTGTGCAGACCATGGTAATCCACTTGCACTACCTTCAAGTTTCCTTCATTGTCCATTATCCCCATGTTGCCTCCACTATTGATCTGATTGTAAGCATCCTCCTGGGCATTGTTGGCCGCCTGAACAAGACATTTCTTGAGATATTCGACTCGTTGCTTGTTCTTTTTGTAGGCCTTGGTACTTCGAGTCTCTTGTAGGATCTTTCGGGCCTCGTCCAGCTCTTGGCAGATTTTCCTTACTGGTCGTTGAGTTTCCATATATATTGATTGCTTCTCCTGGGAGGTCAAATCACGAGCGTTGTTTGTTGTTGTGAACCTTGTTGCAATGCTACCAACTACCATGTCTTCCAATGCCTGATCCACTTTCCCCATTTGGTAGTTGTTGAACTGGAGAAGGGACTTGAACATGTCTATCTTCTCGGTGGTCGAAACTCCCGAAAGAATGTCCAAGCGATCACCGACCTGTGTAGGGTAAAGTTCGTAGGGAATTCGAGCTAGATCAGTTTTCTGGGACGCACGACATGTCGGACACGCAATCTCTACGATGCCATCAGCATGCTTCTCCACTGCCTTGAGACAAGGTACACAACAGGCATGCCTGCAGGTCAATACTGCACAATATGTGTCAGCCAACTCATTGTCAAATCTATCCAGACAGACAGCACACTGGTCCTGGCCATTAATGGCAACTTGATTGTAGAGTAGATCATGTCCTATGCAGAGCAACAGATCAGAGGAAGCGCCACCTGCTGCTTTTGTGGTGTTTTCGCATGGCGCAGTTTCATCCACAACGACCAGATTTGCCCTGGCCATTTGTTGGACTTGGCGTTCTCTGTTGGCCCGGCGGTTGCCACGACGACGTTGCCGAAGTGTCTGTTGTGAGGCCCTCCTACGGTTATTTCTCTCCAGGGCCCCTTGTTGTTGGTTGCCATCTTCATTGTGAATTGCATGTGTGGAGCTTTCACCAGGAGTGGTGTCGCCACAAATCACCAGTGAGAGGCCACAACCGAAAATTCTTTGGGACAAAAGAAGAAATTCAACAAAGAAAGGAAAATTTATGAACATCTTCTGAGCCATTGTGAAGCCGGCATACCGGTTACCAGATATACGATTTAACAAGATCGTCAACATGGCAATTTCGAAGAAATCAGAATTAACCGGGGTCGGTGAGGAAGTTGACAGTTTCGCACAAGCCCAAGTTAAACAAACACTCCAAATAGTTGACAACAATGCAAGTTGAAACCAAACTGCAGGACCCCAGAAAAGCGCATCTACTAGGAAATATCGTATCTTGTCTTCCACTGCCGGTGAAAGACCAAGAAGGCCACAGAGACCGTGATTCTCCACATGATCAATCCACTCGGACAATTTGATTCCTGCCTTGTGGCACCACAACCACAATCGGCTCTGTGTTCCCTTCACTTTCTCCGATATCCAAAGATTGAAAGCGGCGTCTCCCATCATGTTGTGTAACGCAGACAGATCTGGCCCTTCCTCACTGAATAGAAGCTCCCAGTACGTTTTGTTTATAACTTGAGGCGGAAATGGGCTGTCAGGGTGTGGATTCCACGGTGAGAAACGGATTGAAAGTCTTCTCCCCCTCCAACCGGACGGGATCGAGTGGCAGGAGACAAACTTGCAGCCTGGATACTAGCTAACTACAATTCAATATCGAGGTATGAAACTGTCCTCGGTATCAACCAACGGATTGCAACGACTGTCATGCTCATTACAATCACAACCGGCTGCACTTCACATGAAAACCTGAACTTGACAATGGTCACGTGCCTTTCAAGTTGGCTCTACACTGTACCAGATGAGAGGCAGCCAATCCAGTTCCTTGCCAGCCTGCTGGCTTTCAAAAGATTCAAATACTAGTACCGGTACGTGTCACCCTAATGTGGAGTGCACCTCTGTCCCTCTCACATGCCATCATCCGACAAAAGGAAGATGATGTTTGATCTGTTTGACTGCGAGAATGTGTGCCATGGTGACCTGTCCACACAACATCATACCAGAATTCTGGTGATTTTGCTTCGCTTTTGCGAATGTGGAGGAGAATGGGAAGAGAACAACAGCGTGTCACTGCTGCATTATCATCACTACTGGATCTGCTTGCTGCCACTGTGTGTGGGAATGATTCTGGGCGTGCACGAATGGTTCACTTTATTTTTGGCCGAGGTGGTTAGTTGGATTGCCGTGGTGCTGCTGGGGATCATCAAGGCTCTGGTGTGGTTGTCGCAAAAGGTGACCAAATTGGGAAAGACGCTTCTGCGATGGGGGATTGCCATGCGAACTTTCCGACTCGCTTTGATTCTACGAGTCCATTCGGCCGTGTATCATCGAGTAGCACGGCAACAACATCAGCCACGGCGAGAAATAAGGGACGAAGATACAAATCGGGAGACAGCACGAGTGCGATAGAAAAAAACATCAGGGGAAACATTCAGCAAAAGAAATGAGGGGGCAATCATAAGCCAAGATGGCAAGGGGTATGCCTGGGAGTATCCACGGGAGGAATCCAATGCGGCAACGATTTGGAATACTGAAAAACTTGACAAAACAAGAAAACTAGACAAACTATCTCTGCAAGTACCCGTACCGTACCGTACTGTACTGTACAGCACCGGTTCCAGCTGTTTGAATTCTGCTGGCAGTGGCCGCAAGTCCTTGGACGACAGCACCACCACAACTACAGAACATTTTCACAGGAATTCAAGCTAGCGAGCGTTGTTCAAGCGAGCAAGTGGCCACAGACTAACCAAGAATAACAACTTGCTATCATCAATGTCTCATTCAGCAGGGAACTCTGGAAACCATTATGATATACATCTACTGGCGTACGTGCTGCCCTTTTTTTCATTTCGAGGCTGTTGTGACGTGAGAATGGGTGGGCGCTGGCCTGTTGTTTGATGGCAACCTTTTCTCTTGTGTTTTTGATTGAGGCAACTGGGACGGCTCAGGGCGGCACTCCGGAAGGAAAGACGCAGCATACAGTAGCTGCATTCGGGGTACTGCTACTAGTTTGCTTTAGAATGCACATAGATAACCTATTCTAGAAGACGGCCGCAGAGAGCGAGAGATTTCTGAAGATTTACGTTGGCGGTGGAAAGGTATTAGTACTCACTACTAATTTAGGTTTTATTGAAAAGGATTCTTTTGAACCTGCTTGGTTCTGGGCTTATTAGGTTCCTTCTTGCTGATTGTGGAATCTGTTTGTCTCTTATTCGTCTTGTCTTGTCCAGTCTACAAAATACGACACGAACTCTCGGTAAACCCCGGTGCGGTTTGATCCCCAATGGCGAGCAATTCGACTTCAAAATGTAAATCGGCATTGGGCGGAATGGCCCCGGGCGCTCCTTCGGCTCCATATCCGTAATCGGATGATATCTTGAGGAGTGCCTTTTCTCCCAGCGACATTTTAATGACGCCTTCATCCCATCCTTGAATGACTTGTTCAATACCAATGACAAACTCAAAGGGTCGTCCTCGGGAGACACTACTATCAAATTGTTTGCCATTGGCTGCGAGAGTGCCCGTGTAGTGCATCTTCAAACGATCTCCCTGTTTGGGAAATGTAGTGCCATCGCCGGCTTTCAGTATCTCTTTCTCGACACCCATTATTACTGCTCTGTCTATTAACTTTCTTTTAGGAGGGTAGATGTATGTGATGTTAGTTAGTGCGGGTTGCTGCTTGTGTGTGGTTTGTGAGCATTGGCACGAAAAGTGGGTCCGTCAGTTTTTAAAAAATCCAATCACGGATACCACGGGATAGATCTTTCGCGCCCATCGGCATCAAAATGAGAAGCGAAATGGATCAAAGAGAACAAACAATGCTACCCTGCAAGATACATCACCTGACCAGACCTCATTATTTCACGCTACTATCCTCCAAGCCTCCAAGCTAGCTACTAGAAGTCTATTTAAAAAAAGAAAAGCAAGATGAACCAATACTATTGTTTGTTGCTCTTGCTTCTGTCCAGTCTGTTGGGTATTGTACAAGGCCAAACACAAACATCACCAGCACAACAACAAGAAGAAGATGTCATCAAAGTGGTGGAACTGGGGGTGTCCAATTTTCAAGATGTCCTTCAATCCCAAGAATGGACATGCGTCTTACTGTACGATCCCTGGGACGAACGATCCACTTACGAACACACGTTGATATTGGAGGGGATCTACGACAAGTTTGTTCACCGCTATAAGCATCAAAACGACGTGACATTTGCCCGTCTCAATGGCCGAAAGCATTCGCTCTTGCGAGAAGAATATTTGGGATTTCGTGGCGGCGGTGAACTCGGTCCCGACGATGGCAGTCACAATCCATTTGCCCGCGATTATCACGATTCGTTAGAAGGCAATGCCAATGCCATTCTGGCCATGACCAATGAAACCTTTTTGGATTTTTCGTTGGGCACGCCCTATTGGCCTCATTCGTTGCTCTTGTTGGCACCTAGTTACAATGTCTATGGACAAGTCGATTTGAATTTGGTCACAGGCGCCATTCCACTTCGCATTGCCATTTTGGATCGATGGCTTGTTGTGGCCACACAAGATGATTGGCGATTCATGCCGCCTCTGATTACGACAAAGGCCAATATCGAATTGGAAATGAATCACGAAGCACTTCATCATTCCGACAATTCCTTTCCGTTTGACAAGTATCGACAAGAACAGCAACAACAAGCAGCACTACAGAAAACGACACAAGCACAAAATACTAGTACGACTACTTCACCTACACAACCAGACCAAACACCACAATCCATAGACCAAACACAACAACAACAACAGCAACAACAACAATCATCAGTGCCGACACGACGAGAACAATTGAGACTCTTGTTGGAAAATCACGCCAAGGACGATGGAAAAATCAGCAACAATTATTATTTCACGTATAAAAAAGCCGCCACGATCAAAATCAAAAATTCCGATCATTACCTCGATACACTGGGAGCCGTCATTGACGAATACCTGGCATGGGCGGAAGGATACGAACGTACATGGTCACCGGCACGACGTGCTCGAGAAGATGAACAAACCAATTTTGGTGTTTACTTTTCACAAATGAATGATGAAATACATCAACTCATCGAGGAACTGTTCCATGACGACGAAACTACAACCAATGATCCTCGACTTGCGGAGCGAATGCGCATCAATCCCGAGATTGCCGCCAAAATGGAGGTACCCGTGCTCCTGAAAAGTTATCTCCGTGAAATGGTATTTGGATCGGGACGTTTCCCGTCCACTCTGAAACAGCAGTTCGTGGACCATCTCCAGTCTTCCCTCGGAGAGACGGCCGCGGATCGACGGCGCAATCGATACGATGCCAACATTACATTGCCCTTGGTAGATGCCCTGCGAGATTACATTACCGTACGGGCCATGGTCGAAGCCGAACCTCATCGATCGTCTATATTACTGGCGGAACTCACTACGGGATGGTACAATATTCTCCGCGATTTTCATCGACATCTCAGCAAGTACTATTTGAGTTATTTGAAAAAACATCCTCGCGACAGTAACAAAATTCCGTATCGAACCATGGATGTCCTCGACATGAAGGATCCCGAAGATTATCATCTGTTGGGCGATTACAATGCCTTTCATGACAAATATACCCGCACGGGAACTCCCGTCGTTCTATCCCATGTGCAAATGATCGTGACAGACGACCTGCCCGATTTCAAAAATGTAACCATTGACTATATCGTCCAGGAATGTCGCTCCATGGATGTCACGGATTCCGTTCAAGTCAGTCGCAAGGTGGGAGAAAAGGCGGCCGCCACGGGGTGGGGAGGATTGGGCCGATTTGTCTTGCCCAATTCGTTGTTGAATTCTGAGCGTCGGAAACCACGCAATATGAATGGCCAGCACTATTTCGAAGAAGATTTTTTTGGTCAAGACCAACCGCGACTGGACGTCGAGGCGGAAGACTTTGTGCGCAAGAGCAAAACAGACAAACCCGACAACAGCAAGCACAACAAAAAGGACCGCTTTGATCGGTCATTGACCATGGAACAATTTGCCATTCTGGCCGAGGAAGTGGACACGTTGTATCTACACGACAAGACTTTGCCGGGATATTGCGATCGATTGCTCTACGATGAGACTCCGTACAGTAAGAAACAAAAGTTTCAGATACCAATGGTCATTGGGGGATACGATATGGCCCAGCGCTTGTCCCAAAGCTTCTATGCCAACTCGTGGCCGTCGCTGTTTATGGGAAAGAAGGGATCCAATTCAAAACTACAGTAAGTAGTGTGTGGTGATGGTCACTCGATCGTTGCTCGTTGTGCCCTTCAATATATCGGTGCTTCTTGGATACCGTAGCCAACTCACGCCCTTGCTTTCACTCACTCACTCATTCATTCATTCATTTCCAGCATTGATTCGGGGGCCACTGCATTCTTCATGTACTTGATTTCGGGTCGGAAACGATGGATTGTGTACAATCGGTCGGAACGCGTCCATGCCTACGAGCGCATCGACGACTTTACGACCTACCCGGATGTGCTGGCTACGGGAAAGGACCCAGAGTTTGATGAGTTCCTCAGTGATCGTTTCCCGTTGCTGCATCGAGCCGAAGAAGCCTACGAATTCATTCAAGAGCCAGGCCAGCTTGTGTACATTCCTCCCAGTTGTCCTCATGCCGTGGAGAACTTGGACGATACCGTTGGATTGGCCATGAATCTGGTTCCTCGAGACGGGATTGCAAACCATCTCCATGAACAAATCCAGAGCACAGGCTTCAGTACGGTTGATTTGGTCATGACCTATCTCATGTTCGAAGACAATGCAGACAAGCCCGTCGACACCAAGGATCCTCTCTACACGACATGGGCAGAGTACAAGGCACAAAACTAGCTAGCTAACAAATAGCAGTACTAGTAGTAATCAAAGTATTGTCGAAGTATTGACAGGTCAAGAAGCAACTCCTCCCCATCGCCTCGATAAGGTCTGTCCTACCTCCTTGTACGGTATTCTGGCTGCTCTCAGAAGGAACCGGCCATGCCAGTCCTCAACTGATGAATGCAAAAGAGGGGGTCGATACAGCAGGCCTCGGGAAGAAGCAAAGGATGCACTATGACCAGATCTACTGGGTAGCTAGAAACGGATTACCAGCTGCAATACAACTCACAATATTACAATAAAGTTATCTTTTCTGAGACAAGAAGGTATACAAGTTTGGGAGCCCCGGTTTCGCAGTTAGTTGAGATCATTAGCAGTCTCTTCGTCGCATTCAATGCAAGTTGCTGCCACAATACCCAAGTGAATCAACCTACTAGGATTATGAATGGTCTTCTTTTTGTTGGCGGGAACAACAACGGGCTTCTTTTGGGGCGGGCCCCTCTTCTTTTGTCTCGTCATGGAGGTTGTCGCCGTGTGGCTTCGCATGGTAGTTTTGCCGGCAGTGCCGTGCTCGAGATTGTGAAACAACGGACTTTCGGACTTGACACAGTTGAGGGTAGTGGTCGTCCAGTCGATCCCATCATTGCAGCCATCCTCGCAGTTGCGATGACGCCGAAAGAGCTCTTGGTCGCGTTCATCGTCTTGTAGACCAAACTGTTCCTCAGTGTAACCTTGAAGCGATGCCTTTGCGGGATTCTTTGGCTTTTCCTTGAGGTCGCTGCTGGGAATCATGATGCTGGTTTTGTCCAGCTTTTTACGCGCCAACTTGAGGGCATTGTGCAGAAACACGGGATCATGCATCGCTTCGTACAGCACAAAGTTGCAATCTTGGGCACTGCAGTCAAACGCAGCGGCCACATTGGGACTGGTCGTCGAGGTGAAAGAAACTGTCGTCATGGTGTTGTTGGTCAAACGATGGGGGTTCTGAACTGCTTGTTTTCGTTGTTGGTTAAACTATGAAGGAATGGATGGGTTCTCAACTGCTTGTTTTTGTTTTTTGAGGATGTGAATTTTATGTGATAGTTTCTTCGTGCTGCTGCTTGCCCAACCGGCCCAAAGCCATGGGACCAATTGCTACGCCATGCCTGGCTTGATGCTGTCTTCACGTTCTTTGGCTACCGGCCCAAAGCCATGGGGCCTCTTGTACCGCCCTTCCCAGCTCGATTGTTTTAATCTGGTTCTCTACCGGCCCAAAGTATGTGGAGGAACCCCACTTGCAACCTTTGCAGAAGGCCCAAGGATACCCTGGCAACAGTGGCATGGTCATTTCAAGTCAACCAGTGGGTGCTTTCGGTCTTGTAGCATATGCAAAGGACCCTCCAGTCGCCCCATTCAAGGCATCGTTGCTCTTGAAAGTGGTCTTGCATGCCATCTTCAGCATCTGGTGAGCCGGTCATTGGTTTCTCGGACTTGGGTTTGGGCCTTCCAAAAAATGAGAACAACGTATTGAGGCATTCCCGCTCGGGAACCACGTCATATCTGCTATCCTGCTCCACGAACTGGGGTTAAAGCGTGGAAGACAGCAGAGAGGCAGTGACGCTGCTCGGTTGTTGACTTGGACTCGACTGTCCCTCCGCTTCATGACAGCTCCAGTCGGAGGATCAATGTGAGCAGAGGTGGTGCCGAAAAAGCTGGCTACGGAACAAGGAAAAGTTTTTCGTTCACGATACCGTACATGTACAGTGTAGTAGCTATGACTGCAGTCAGTGTGGTTATGTGTTTTTGTAGCTACCCGGCGGAACTCGTGTCGCTGGAGGGGCTGCACTCTGTCCTCTTCCCTGCTCCCACCTTGGCACTCAGAGATCAACAAGGACAGCATTACGCTGCCTTTGAAGACTCGGATTGAGGGTGCGTGCATGTTGAAGTGTGGTTTTCTGTTTACTACCGGGCACTCAGAACCAGGTTTCCCACCATCAATGGTCACAAATCTTTCTAGCCGCAATGGGTACCGTACAATGAATCTGGCACCTCTCTAGAGGCGTAGTCATGAATGCTTCTCTGATAACCGAAACGACGACAACCTGAAACATGAATTCTGGCAACTGTCGATACTGTCGAATGGGTTGGATATTTCCACGCCATTCAACGCTCAAACGGCACAGAGATAAAAGGATTCTATTCTAACGAAGTAACATACACTTCAGAGGTGGATACATGCTCTCAAAATTGCCTGCAGCCCCGCTCGTGGATTGTCTTGTGGTTTTAGGTTGTCGTTCTAGGTTGAAGGAACTTTGAGCACGTAGATATTCCTGACAACTGGATAAACAGGATAGGTCCATCTTGAAATGGTGACAGTGTCTACCACCTGGAGTTTCAACTCTGCAAAGAAGGTTTGCCACTGGCTGTGTGTTTTGAAGGCATCCTCATGTTCCCCTTGGGCCCAAGGCGAGCTGTGGAGATGAATCTGTCCCAGCATGGCGTCGAATGGATTGACAATAAGGTCTTCTGCCACGATAATATAGTCCCTTGTGACTCGCATTACATCCTTGAGCAATCCTTTCTGATCCGTGCTGTGATGCAATACAAACATGAGCAGGGACGTGTCAAACTGATTGTCGCCAAAGGGAATGTTGGTGCCGTCAAAGAGCGTGACCGTGCCAGTGTGCGACAGATCCAAAACATCCACCGAGGAAACGTCACGTCCTTGTTCTTTGAGGAACTTGGAGTAGTCTCCATTGCCAGATCCAACATCCAGGCATTGAAACCCATAATAGTCCTTGATGCGGTAGTACTTGCTGTCCAGAAAGTAATCTCGTTTTCTTCCTATCGCCTTGTCTAGCAGTATGTCAAGGGCAGCAAATCTTCCCCCACGGCGGTAGAAAGTCGTCGCCAACGGTAACAACAGGGATAAACATATTACTAGTAGTACATGTAGAGGAGGAGCGATGGAAACGGCTTGATATTTTGTCGTCATGATGAACAGGGTCTCTCTATTATAGATGAAAGATGGTTACAGTACTAAAAAACTGTGGTTTGGACTTGGAAGAATTGGAAATGGCAGCATGGACTTGCTCTGTCCATGACATGGTGGGACCACGAAATTGGCATGGCAACCTTGTCGTTACCACCGGTGACAGTGGGGACGAAGATATGAGGCGACCAGTCAGTCGTGCAAAGTAATTGAAATTGTGAGAAATCTGGAAAGAGTTGTGAGAAATTAGGAAAAATGGAATTGTGAGAAATCAAAAAATTGTGAGAGAATGATCAGAACTAATTGAAATTATGAGGACTCGGCAAATTAGAATTGTGAGGAATTCAATCGGAAAAGTTGAAATTTTTGAAAAGATCCTGCAAGTGGTACCATACTGTAGCGTACTCGTACCACCGGTACGTGATTGAAGATCCAAAGATCCAATTTCAGGTCTCCTGACCTTGTCACCATGCATCCTCGACCAAACGGTTTGCCCACTTCAATGCTTCATGGCATCGCTTCAGATCATTTGTTTTGGAGACCTCCACTACTACTACCGTAACTAGTATCCCACAAACCAACCAACACACACGAGCAAACAAAACAATACAATGCCCGGCACTCCAGTAGCCCGAGGACAGCATGTGGTCCCTTCAGGAATTGCCGTGGAAGAATTCTCGGATGGTCCCGAAGCCTGCGACCGGTTGACCAAGGAGTGTCCCGATGCGGTCCAGACGCTCTTGTACGAGAAGAAGCTGCAAACGATCTACGTGAAATTCATGGAAGATCTCGTCAAGAAAGGCCACGATGGCAAGACGTGGAACATTCCGGCTCTGGTGGAGATTGTCCAACGATTTCAACGGCAATTTGTGGGCATTCAAGTGGCACTGTGTTGTCTCACTTCTCATTGTGGGAGTTATCGATGGTACTGGATCGAATACATTGATACCACTGTCCAACCTGCATACAAACCCACACAATTCGATCTGAGTGGCTACCAACGAGTGCTGCACAATTCGCATGCCATTCCGGGCAACGGCAGTGTGGCCGTTCACGAAATGCTCGATTGGAGTCCCAAGAAATTCGTATCCACGGTTCCTCAACCAGTATTGGAACTGGTCCAAGCCAAGGGCGCCACAGCCTTGTACCAAAAACTCATTCAGACAATCTACGACTCGAAAACCACGCGGACATGGACGGGGAGTTGGAAAACCACCGAAGTACTGGCAATAGTGAAACAATTCGAATCCGAGTTCCAGGCATTTGGACTCGACATTGTCGTGTGCAAATGTACGGATCCCAGAGACGATT
Source organism: Seminavis robusta (assembly GCA_903772945.1). NCBI lineage: Eukaryota > Bacillariophyta > Bacillariophyceae > Naviculales > Naviculaceae > Seminavis > Seminavis robusta. The sequence continues at coordinate 7,214 of CAICTM010000997.1, read as the reverse complement.
GGGAATATCTCAAATGGTTGGAAATCATGGACCAAACGACGATCCTTAACTATGTTCCTCTGTATTCCGTCGATGACGCCAAACGAAAAGACGTGTCAGAACGCTTTTCGTCCACACGAGGAGGCAATACCCGCCATGCCGTCGAACAATTGGTGGTCAATGGACAACCGCAACTCTCGGAAAATTGTCCTGCGGCAGTAGTACAAATGATGCATCTCAAAGGATTGACCACACAAGATTATGAGAAACTGGATACGGCCATTGCAGCATCCCAATCGCTGCGCAACTTTTTTGATATTTGGAGGCTCCAAGATCAAGGCTTGATCCAGTTCACGCCGTTGGAGGACTTTCGAAGCTGTTTTGCCAAGCATGGCGTGCGGACGATTCTTTGCGAGTCAGTGGGATCCAATGAGGGACGAAACTATTGGTTGGAATACATTGACATGGCAACCACACCGAACTACAGTACACCCTACAATGTCAATTATGGAGAAACGTCCGTCACGAAAAAAGGAGACGATGAACAACAAACATCTTACAAAACTGTCATTCACGGACATCACAAGGTCCCGGAAGGTGTCGTGGTGGAAGAATTGGGAGGGGTCCAGAAACTCACCGACCCGTGTTCCCCGGAAGTCCTTGCCTTGTTGGAGGAAAAGGACTTGCTCGACGTCTATCAAGACTGCATGAAATCCATTGCCAGTGCCAAGTCCACGCGCAGTTGGATTCGCAATTGGAAATCCGAAGAGATTCTTGCCGTCCTCCAAGAATATGAAAAACCATTTGCCGCCATGGACGTCCAGGTGGCGCTCTGTAAGTTAAAACCAGACAAGGGTATGAGCTATCGATGGTTCGAGTTTATTGACACGACCAAAGCCAAAACCTATGTTCCTCAATATGATGTGAGCAGTTACGACGAGACGCTCGAATTGCTCCAGACGACACTCCACTTTCCCAAGGGCATTGCCGTGGAACTGCTCATGGATCGAAAGACCGTCATGCAAACGGTACCGGCCGGTGTCAAGACAATGATGGAAGCCAAGGATTGCATGGACTTGTACAATGCACTGGTGGATGTCTTGTGTCAATCGGTGGTGGGAGACGACAATAACGACGCCAGCGAAGCTCACATGAAAGAACTCACCAACGTGCTGGGACCAAAATTTGAAACCAAAGGAGGTAAACAATACGCGTTCATTGTGTGTGTTTCGTGCAACGCGGATTCGATCCAACCTGACAACCTGGCTTGCTTGCCTTATATCTATGTTTGCTGTAGTCTCCGTTTACTTATCTGGCAAGACAGAGGCATCCCTGGAAGGAGGCGCCAAGTCTTTCTTTTGGGTTGAGTTTGTTGACCGTGTAGCTCAGCCAAACTACGTGGCCCAAAGAGGCATTGACATGAAGAAGCTCCCCACTAAAGGCTTTTCCAAGGAAGAAGCTCTGTTAGCATCTGGATTCGTCGCCTTGACACTTGCAGAAGAGTTACTTCCACTGATGTTTGTATTCTAAGTAGACCGATTCAGGTTGCACAATGGTAGTGTGAAATTACGCTGGACGAGCCAAGGTTGAACTCGTAACATCAATCAGGAAGGATAACTGACAGCTATGGCTACTTGGGTCCTCCGTTGGGTTTTGCTCTGAGGCACCAAACCCCGTAGGCATTCACGTAGTCCCTATACACGTAGTTTTGCCTGTGTTGTAGTGTCAATGGAACGAATCTGACCACGTACATGTTGCCTTGAGCAGAACCTCATACCGGTATTAATAGCTGGATGAGACCATGGGCATGCCGTGTGTTAACTGCATGACAGGGCACTATCCAGCGATCCAACCACTCAGGCTGGGACTTGCCTGTGGATCAAGATCGGTACGCCAGCTGACCAAGTACTGGTACGAAGAGTTGCCACCTGGGGCACTGTCTTCTTGGACGGGCGGACGATCGATGTGCTATCATCCAAATCCTTCCCCCATGTTCGAGGGTTTCAGAGACTGTCTCCTTTCGCGCGTCATTACTCACAGTGGCCGTGGGCACAAACAACATCATGTCTGGGCCAGTGGGCGTGATGCAGCTGCCATACTCTCTTGGCTCCTGTTCGGCTAGCCGCAGAAGCTTCACTATCGGCATCATGTGTTGTACATAATCTTGACCCTTCCCCTTTCTTCCTCGGACGAACAAGCTTCGAGGAAAAATGTTGCACATAACCTTGTGCAGCTTGACATCAGGAAGAAGGCCATTCCAAATACACGTAGCTAGATCCCTTCCAGTATGATTAGTTGCAGACTGGAATCACTTCATTCTATTACATTGAAGGGGTTCACAGAACTTATGCAAACCAGCTAACCAGTGCCTTGGCTGTGCGCTCTCAGTAGATCCTATAGTACTGAAAAAAATTGTCAGGCTATAGAGATTCTACTGGTATGGTTAGCCCTCTTTTCCCTCCACATTCGAGTAGATTTCACGGCTTGTCCAATCTATCCAGTCATGGACTAAACAGGCAACTGTTGTGGGCACAGTCTGTCTGCTGGTGACAAAACTAATATTCATTATTACCCATGTTTCTTCTGAACCTCCTCCAACACATACTCTACGCCTTGCATTACCACCTCCTCCGGTTGCTGCAATGAATCCAATGATCTGATTTTGGTGCCATGAATACCTTGGCATGGGGCAACGATGTGGCGTGCATTTCGAGAAAGGCTATGGTAACCGTCTTTGGAAAGAGGCGGGTCGGTGAGTATTGCCGATGACCGGCAATGACTAGCGCCATGGGTGGGAAATCTCTTCGGATAGTATTGCTTATTGTTGGATTGTGGTTATTGTTGTTCCATTTGCACAAATATTTGCGCACATCCTGCCTTCGAGTTCCATGTCTACTCTCTTCCAGACGTGGCCCTCCGAATACAAGCGAGCACATGTTCGTCTCGTGGAGGATTGTTGTTGTGACAGGAGAAAGACGGAAGAAAAATTGAATAGTCCCAAGCGATCCAAGAATTGTAGGAGTCCTGTCCAAGCAACTTTGGAATAGAACCAGAGCACGTGGGGAATGATATGGGTAAAACCCAGAGAAAAAACCGTCACATGAGAAAGGTTTTGAATTGATCTTCGTGTGCCGGATTGAGCAAGACCATGCCTTGCACGTCGTTTATGTGCTGATGGCGAAAAATGCTGTGCAATCAACCCTTCATAGGAGTGTCCAATCAACAGATACGGAGGAGAGACATTTCTGGCTTTCAAGAAATGAAAGAGTGTGGGAGCATCTCGAGGGCGCTGTTGGTAGTCGCTGGTAGATGTAAAGAGGACTCGATCATACATAAAGATACCCAAAGAATCCTCCTGGCGGAGCTGGGACACGAGTGCTCCAAAATCCAACGATGTGCAGTTAAATCCGTGGATCAGCATGGCAATCAAGTTCTAGTTGTTGCTGGCCGAAGAAGCAGGTGACAGTGAATACGTGGTCAGCATGAGCAACGCCGAGGATTCTTTCGAGTCTGCTTGGAACAAGGCACTGGCTTGAGAGTCCACTGGTTCCATTTGGAGAGTGGGGCCAACCAGAGTTTGAATCACCTTGTACTGGAAGTATCGTCGCTTTTTTTTAGCGTCTTTCGAGGTCCATTTCAGCCGTTTCATCAATAATAGAGACGCAGCTATCGTCATGACACTGGCCGTGTCTGCCAAGAGGATGTGATGCTTGTTGCCTCCTCTAATTATGGATCTATTAGACGCCATTGTGTTGCTTTGTGTTGGTACTGATACTGATCGAGTGTTGTTATTAGAATGGGCGCTGTGGTGAAGATTTGCAAAGAGGAGCCCAGTGGGGATTTGCGATTGGATCTTGGATTTTTGGTACAGGTGATTAACATTCTTGGCCCAGTTTCTGGACGTTCACCACCCGCAACATCATCATAAAACAACCCTCTCACCGGGATCAAACAAATGAATAAATCAACGGGGATTAGAGTAGAGAAATTATCTACGGAAGCCAGCCGGGGCCAGGTGTAAGCAAAGAACAATCGAAAAATAGGATTAGGTTCTGTGGGATCAGGGGCAAAAAATAAGTGGGGATTATTACGGAGGCCAAATGATTTTGCTTTGTGAGATCCACGGAGACATAAATGGGTAGCTTTCACAAGGGCAATTGAGATACGGTTCTGCATGAAGAACATCATTTGAGAGTAGGAAAATTGATTTTTGGAGGCAGTAGCAGAAGCAAGGCGTTGTAAGAGAATTTTGGCTTGGGGGGCAAGCATGCTATTCACAGAAACAACAAATGGATGGAAGGAAGCGCGATTGGATTCGCATGCTTCTTTGTACTTGGACATTTTGTCACATTATCGTTTGGTTAAAATTTTGATAGGATCTTTGTTGAGGTAAGAGGTACAGTCTAAATCTGTGACACGTACGTCAATAATAGCAGGAGTACCGCGTTCGAACAAGCCGCGAATGGAAAGATCATCACGCAAGAGCTCGGGGCTGGAGAGGGATTGAGAGGGGGGAGAAAGGGGAGGTAAGGTTGAAATAGGGTGACCGGCAGGGATAGTAGGGGCTGGAACAGATGGAAGGGGTTGGTTTCAAAATTAACTCAGCGGAGCTGTGGAACCTCGGCAGACAGGTTTCAGTGTAGAAGCAGATACCGATATTGGCTAGCTAGCTAGAAGCAGATACCTCTAGTGCTTAGCTAGTGCTTAGCTAGCTAGAAGCAAAAACCCCTCTAGTAGCTAGCCAGAAGCAGCCAACCCTAGTAGCTAATAGCCAGAAGCAGGCACCCCTAGTAGGTAGCTAGAAGCATCTGCTTCTAGCTAGCTAGAAGCAGATTTCCATACAAGCTAGAAGCAGATACCCCTAGCTAGCTAGAATACTAGTTATATAGCTTTCACTGGCTTCAGAGTTTCCTTTTAGAAGCAGATACCCCTAGGATACATGTAAATATAGCTTTAGCTGGTTTAAAAGCAGCACCCTAGGATACTTATTTAGTTTTCGCTGACTTAATTGTATTGTAACCCTACCCTTATATCTGCAGGGACCACCATAACAGGAAACATGAAACACAATTAAAGGGGTTGTGAGGGCTCTGGCAGCAAGACTGCCAAGGTCAAGTCCTTCATTAACATTGGGCAGCTGTTAACAGATGGTACATTGAGCACAGTAACTGTTTGAGTTTCTTGAATAAAAGGAAACCATTGTAACTTGACAAGCTTTGTGTACCACAAACAATGCCAACCATTGCCCTCTGGCAGTATGAGTAGTTTTGGAAACTAAACGATTCATTCTTATATTAAAAATAATCATTCATATGAGATAAGAAGTCGAGAACCCAAGCCAACACCTGCCCAGTACTTAGACTAACCAGATCATCTTCATGCCAGGGACAGCCATTTTCAACTGCATATTTGAGTACATCTAGGTTGCCATGCCTAGCCGCTGCGTTGCATGTTTCTTCATCCCATGGACAGTGGTTCTCACGGGCATATTTGAGAACATCTAGATGTCCATAGATGGCAGCATTAGTGCCATGTTCTTCCCCCATGGACAGCCATTCTCATGGGCATATTTGAGGCACTCCATATGCCGCCTCCAGCAGCATCAAAGCATGTGATTTCGTCCCATGGACAGCCATTTTCATGGGCATATCTGAGTACGTCTTGATGGCCATTCCAGCAGCACTAGAGCAAGTATTTTCATGCCATGGACAGCCATTCTCATGGGCATATTTGAGTACATCTAGATGGCCATTCCAGGCAGCACCAGAGCATGTTTTTTATCCCATGGACAACCATTCTCATGGGCATATCTGAGTACATCTAGATGGCCATTGCTGGCAGCATGATAGCATGTGTTTTCATTCCATGGTCGCGCATTGTCATGAGCATATTTCAGCACTGACAAGTGACCATTTTTGGCAGCACAAACACACGTTTTTTCATCCCAGGGACAGCCATTTTCATGAGCATATTTCAGCACTGACAAATGACCATTCTCGGTCGCTCTTTCGCTTGTTTTGCGATCCCAGTTGAATCCCTTTTTCCGGGCCCATTGAAGGACACAAATATTACCCATTTCGGAAGCTTTGGCACAGACAGTTTCGCCAGGGATATGTCCAGCTCTAGTGTTTTGGTGGTGGGAGAACCAATACTCTGATCGGGGTACAGAGCAGAATTTAGCACTGAGGTTAGTTGCCTGGTGGTCTGTGCAAGCTCCAATATCAAGCAACCTTGGAGGATTTTCCGAAGTTTCACAGTATGTTGTGTATAGACTTTTCATGTTGTGGCTGACAGGTGCCACAAAGGCAAATTCCCCAGTACCAACGAAGGGAAGAATCCCCTTGGTCCAAATATCATCATGCTTCAAAACGGAGTCTTCTGGGGCATTCCTAATATAGATAGATGCTTTCTGAACTAGTTCATTCACTTGTTTCTGTAGACCCAAGGCAGTCTCGAGCAGCTGTTTGGCTTCTGCCTTGCTGTTGCTCTTCTGGGACTCGAGCAGGAGCAGGGCACGGACAAGTGCCTCCGAGGCATCTTTAGTAGATACCTCGAATTCATTACAATTGCTACTATCTGTATTTCTTTTTGCTCGTGTGTGCTGGTCAGGTGTGTTGGCGCAGCACGATGAGATTATGCCATAGGAGCCATAGTATGGGTGCGGCGCAGCTGTGCTGGCTCAGTCTGGTGGAAAGATCGCTGCTGCATCTGTACACTCTTTCAGTACAATGAGCTGTGTCACCATCAGACAAGATAGGAACAGCTGTAGCGGACATAGAGTTCCTCTGCAAGGAAGGATGATGCAGTTCCTCAGCCATGACCTATCTAGAAAGATAGCTTGGTATATACCAACAGCCAAAAGAGATGCATGGATCTGTATCCTGCATGTGTCTGGATGGTTGTTTCACGCAAAATCAGATTTTGTTTTTTTTTTTTGTTCTATGTTATTAGTTTTTAAAGTGTAATGAAGAAGTAGTTGACCTGATAACAGACCCAACAGCACAAGTAGAGCTCTGCAGTAGACGAATCCTGTATGGCCAGTGCCAGGGTATATGACAATTAGACTGTTCAATCATTGCTTCCATGTTGCGACAAACCATTGTGCATTGATTAATCTAAACGATCTAGAGATGTAAAGTTTGTATTCCAAATAAGTGAGCAGTATTGATTATTTTCTAGATAAGCCTGCTAATTGTAAGCTTAAAGCTGAATTGAAGCTGTATCCCGTCGCACTC